>JARPZY010000001.1:832500-835000 GCA_036172905.1 Meloidogyne graminicola | reverse complement strand
TTAACAGAGACAAACGGGGGCATTTGTATGGCCACGTGAGAGGTGAAATTCTTGGACCGTGGCCAGACAAACTACAGCGAAAGCATTTGCCAAGAATGTCTTCATTAATCAAGAACGAAAGTCAGAGGTTCGAAGGCGATCAGATACCGCCCTAGTTCTGACCGTAAACGATGCCAACTAGCGATCCGCCGATGGAGATTATAATTGCCTTGGTGGGGAGCTTCCCGGAAACGAAAGTCTTCCGGTTCCGGGGGAAGTATGGTTGCAAAGCTGAAACTTAAAGGAATTGACGGAAGGGCACCACCAGGAGTGGAGCCTGCGGCTTAATTTGACTCAACACGGGAAAACTCACCCGGCCCGGACACTGTGAGGATTGACAGATTGATAGCTTTTTCATGATTCAGTGGATGGTGGTGCATGGCCGTTCTTAGTTCGTGGAGTGATTTGTCTGGTTTATTCCGATAACGAGCGAGACTCTAACCTACTAAATAGTTGATATTTATTTATAAGAATATACAACTTCTTAGAGGGATTTGCGGTGTTTAGCCGAAAGAAATTGAGCAATAACAGGTCTGTGATGCCCTTAGATGTCCGGGGCTGCACGCGCGCTACACTGGCAAAATCAACGTGCTTGTCCTTCCCCGAAAGGGGCGGGTAAACCATTGAAAATTTGCCGTGATTGGGATCGGAAATTGCAATTATTTTCCGTGAACGAGGAATTCCAAGTAAGTGCGAGTCATCAGCTCGCGTTGATTACGTCCCTGCCCTTTGTACACACCGCCCGTCGCTGCCCGGGACTGAGCCATTTCGAGAAATTTGGGGACCGTTGATTAAACATTTATTTGTTTTTTTGATGGAAACCAATTTAATCGCAGTGGCTTGAACCGGGCAAAAGTCGTAACAAGGTAGCTGTAGGTGAACCTGCTGCTGGATCATTACTTTTTATGTAATGCTTTACATTTGAATTTATCGCATCATTTTATTTGATGTGTAACGGCTCTCACTGGTGTCTAGGTGTTGCTGATTCAGCTGTCTTCGTCCGTGGCTGAATATGAGGTGACATGTTAGGATTCTATTGAATCGTAAGACTTAATGAGCCTCTTAAGTGAGGACGCCAGCAATTTTTTTTTTCAATAAATTTTTTTTTAAAAGACATTAATAAAAATTAACCTTACCGGTGGATCACTCGGTTCGTGGATCGATGAAGAACGCAGCTAACTGCGATAATTTATGCGAACTGCAGAAACCTTGAGCATAAAAGTTTTGAACGCATATTGCGGCATTGGGGTCAAACCCTTTGGCACGTCTGGTTCAGGGTCATTTTCTAACAAAGCGAAAGCTTTTATTTTTATAATGTCATTCATTGACTTTATAAATGAAAAATGTTTTATTGGTTTTTTTACTTGAATTAATATTAACCAATAAATATTATATTTATTTTTGACCTGAACTCAGTCGAGATCACCCGCTGAACTTAAGCATATCAGTAAGCGGAGGAAAAGAAACTAAACAGGATTCCCTTAGTAACGGCGAGTGAACAGGGAAATGTCCATCGCTAAATCATTTTGCCTAAGGCATTATGAGGTGTAGCGTATAAGCCGTAATTTTTGATCAGTTTTCTCAAACAAGTCCCCTTGACAGGGGTTCCAAAGAAGGTGCAAGTCCTGTACATTGAGATTACTGGTTGATATTTACGTGCTTTAGAGTCGGGTTGCTTGGGATCGCAGCCCAAAGTCGGTGGTAAACTTCATCTAAGACTCAATATTGCCACGAATCCGATAGCAAACAAGTACTGTGAAGGAAAGTTGCAAAGCACTTTGAAGAGAGAGTTAAAGAGGACGTGAAACCGGTGAGGTGGAAACGGATAGAGTCGGCGTATCTTGCAAGTATTCATTTACATTTAGTTGTATTTTTTAGCTTTGAGCTCCAGATTGGGACAGAGTTAAATTATATAATTATTTGTGATGCATTTACTTGCTTGGTGCGTGGGGATTTCTGAGACAGATTTGTGCCCTACGTTTTGAGGCCAGCTTGCTGGTACCCGAATGTGGTTAGCAATTTTTGTTTTAGTTGTAAAAAAAGTATGGCTTACGGACTTTATGTGGATTGATTTGGTTGTAAGTTACGGTCGCATGCGACACGTGCTTTTCAATCTTTTCGGTCTGTGTAATGTTCTCATACTTATTCCCCATGTAAAAGCCGGTCATCTATCCGACCCGTCTTGAAACACGGACCAAGGAGTTTATCGTGTGCGCAAGTTTTTGGGTGTTTAAAACCTAAAGGCGAAATGAAAGTAAATGACTCTTCGAGTCTGATGTGCGACCTTTTCTTTTTGAAAAGTGCAGCATGGCCCCATTCTAACTGTTTACAGTAGGGTGGAGGAAGAGCGTACGCGGTGAGACCCGAAAGATGGTGAACTATTCCTGAGCAGGACGAAGCCAGAGGAAACTCTGGTGGAAGTCCGAAGCGGTTCTGACGTGCAAATCGATCGTCTGACTTG
>JARPZY010000001.1:825000-827500 GCA_036172905.1 Meloidogyne graminicola | reverse complement strand
CTCGTAGTTGGATTCGTATCGATACTCTGGAACCCTTCGGGTGTTTCTGGATGTTATCGATTTTATCGTAATGTTCGGTTTTGAGTCCTTAACAGGATTCTTAACAGGCATTGCAAGTTTACTTTGAACAAATCAGAGTGCTTCAAACAGGCGTATTCGCTTGAATGATCGTGCATGGAATAATAGAAAACGATTTCGGTTCAGTTTTATTGGTTTTACGGACTGAGATAATGGTTAACAGAGACAAACGGGGGCATTTGTATGGCCACGTGAGAGGTGAAATTCTTGGACCGTGGCCAGACAAACTACAGCGAAAGCATTTGCCAAGAATGTCTTCATTAATCAAGAACGAAAGTCAGAGGTTCGAAGGCGATCAGATACCGCCCTAGTTCTGACCGTAAACGATGCCAACTAGCGATCCGCCGATGGAGATTATAATTGCCTTGGTGGGGAGCTTCCCGGAAACGAAAGTCTTCCGGTTCCGGGGGAAGTATGGTTGCAAAGCTGAAACTTAAAGGAATTGACGGAAGGGCACCACCAGGAGTGGAGCCTGCGGCTTAATTTGACTCAACACGGGAAAACTCACCCGGCCCGGACACTGTGAGGATTGACAGATTGATAGCTTTTTCATGATTCAGTGGATGGTGGTGCATGGCCGTTCTTAGTTCGTGGAGTGATTTGTCTGGTTTATTCCGATAACGAGCGAGACTCTAACCTACTAAATAGTTGATATTTATTTATAAGAATATACAACTTCTTAGAGGGATTTGCGGTGTTTAGCCGAAAGAAATTGAGCAATAACAGGTCTGTGATGCCCTTAGATGTCCGGGGCTGCACGCGCGCTACACTGGCAAAATCAACGTGCTTGTCCTTCCCCGAAAGGGGCGGGTAAACCATTGAAAATTTGCCGTGATTGGGATCGGAAATTGCAATTATTTTCCGTGAACGAGGAATTCCAAGTAAGTGCGAGTCATCAGCTCGCGTTGATTACGTCCCTGCCCTTTGTACACACCGCCCGTCGCTGCCCGGGACTGAGCCATTTCGAGAAATTTGGGGACCGTTGATTAAACATTTATTTGTTTTTTTGATGGAAACCAATTTAATCGCAGTGGCTTGAACCGGGCAAAAGTCGTAACAAGGTAGCTGTAGGTGAACCTGCTGCTGGATCATTACTTTTTATGTAATGCTTTACATTTGAATTTATCGCATCATTTTATTTGATGTGTAACGGCTCTCACTGGTGTCTAGGTGTTGCTGATTCAGCTGTCTTCGTCCGTGGCTGAATATGAGGTGACATGTTAGGATTCTATTGAATCGTAAGACTTAATGAGCCTCTTAAGTGAGGACGCCAGCAATTTTTTTTTTCAATAAATTTTTTTTAAAAGACATTAATAAAAATTAACCTTACCGGTGGATCACTCGGTTCGTGGATCGATGAAGAACGCAGCTAACTGCGATAATTTATGCGAACTGCAGAAACCTTGAGCATAAAAGTTTTGAACGCATATTGCGGCATTGGGGTCAAACCCTTTGGCACGTCTGGTTCAGGGTCATTTTCTAACAAAGCGAAAGCTTTTATTTTTATAATGTCATTCATTGACTTTATAAATGAAAAATGTTTTATTGGTTTTTTTACTTGAATTAATATTAACCAATAAATATTATATTTATTTTTGACCTGAACTCAGTCGAGATCACCCGCTGAACTTAAGCATATCAGTAAGCGGAGGAAAAGAAACTAAACAGGATTCCCTTAGTAACGGCGAGTGAACAGGGAAATGTCCATCGCTAAATCATTTTGCCTAAGGCATTATGAGGTGTAGCGTATAAGCCGTAATTTTTGATCAGTTTTCTCAAACAAGTCCCCTTGACAGGGGTTCCAAAGAAGGTGCAAGTCCTGTACATTGAGATTACTGGTTGATATTTACGTGCTTTAGAGTCGGGTTGCTTGGGATCGCAGCCCAAAGTCGGTGGTAAACTTCATCTAAGACTCAATATTGCCACGAATCCGATAGCAAACAAGTACTGTGAAGGAAAGTTGCAAAGCACTTTGAAGAGAGAGTTAAAGAGGACGTGAAACCGGTGAGGTGGAAACGGATAGAGTCGGCGTATCTTGCAAGTATTCATTTACATTTAGTTGTATTTTTTAGCTTTGAGCTCCAGATTGGGACAGAGTTAAATTATATAATTATTTGTGATGCATTTACTTGCTTGGTGCGTGGGGATTTCTGAGACAGATTTGTGCCCTACGTTTTGAGGCCAGCTTGCTGGTACCCGAATGTGGTTAGCAATTTTTGTTTTAGTTGTAAAAAAAGTATGGCTTACGGACTTTATGTGGATTGATTTGGTTGTAAGTTACGGTCGCATGCGACACGTGCTTTTCAATCTTTTCGGTCTGTGTAATGTTCTCATACTTATTCCCCATGTAAAAGCCGGTCATCTATCCGACCCGTCTTGAAACACGGACCAAGGAGTTTATCGTGTGCGCAAGTTTTTGGGT
>JARPZY010000001.1:817500-820000 GCA_036172905.1 Meloidogyne graminicola | reverse complement strand
GGGGCCTGAGAAATGGCCACTACGTCTAAGGATGGCAGCAGGCGCGCAAATTACCCACTCTCGGCTCGAGGAGGTAGTGACGAGAAATAACGAGACCGTTCTCATTGAGGCCGGTCATCGGAATGGGTACAATTTAAACCCTTTAACGAGTATCAAGGAGAGGGCAAGTCTGGTGCCAGCAGCCGCGGTAATTCCAGCTTCTCCTAATGCATAGAATTATTGCTGCGGTTAAAAAGCTCGTAGTTGGATTCGTATCGATACTCTGGAACCCTTCGGGTGTTTCTGGATGTTATCGATTTTATCGTAATGTTCGGTTTTGAGTCCTTAACAGGATTCTTAACAGGCATTGCAAGTTTACTTTGAACAAATCAGAGTGCTTCAAACAGGCGTATTCGCTTGAATGATCGTGCATGGAATAATAGAAAACGATTTCGGTTCAGTTTTATTGGTTTTACGGACTGAGATAATGGTTAACAGAGACAAACGGGGGCATTTGTATGGCCACGTGAGAGGTGAAATTCTTGGACCGTGGCCAGACAAACTACAGCGAAAGCATTTGCCAAGAATGTCTTCATTAATCAAGAACGAAAGTCAGAGGTTCGAAGGCGATCAGATACCGCCCTAGTTCTGACCGTAAACGATGCCAACTAGCGATCCGCCGATGGAGATTATAATTGCCTTGGTGGGGAGCTTCCCGGAAACGAAAGTCTTCCGGTTCCGGGGGAAGTATGGTTGCAAAGCTGAAACTTAAAGGAATTGACGGAAGGGCACCACCAGGAGTGGAGCCTGCGGCTTAATTTGACTCAACACGGGAAAACTCACCCGGCCCGGACACTGTGAGGATTGACAGATTGATAGCTTTTTCATGATTCAGTGGATGGTGGTGCATGGCCGTTCTTAGTTCGTGGAGTGATTTGTCTGGTTTATTCCGATAACGAGCGAGACTCTAACCTACTAAATAGTTGATATTTATTTATAAGAATATACAACTTCTTAGAGGGATTTGCGGTGTTTAGCCGAAAGAAATTGAGCAATAACAGGTCTGTGATGCCCTTAGATGTCCGGGGCTGCACGCGCGCTACACTGGCAAAATCAACGTGCTTGTCCTTCCCCGAAAGGGGCGGGTAAACCATTGAAAATTTGCCGTGATTGGGATCGGAAATTGCAATTATTTTCCGTGAACGAGGAATTCCAAGTAAGTGCGAGTCATCAGCTCGCGTTGATTACGTCCCTGCCCTTTGTACACACCGCCCGTCGCTGCCCGGGACTGAGCCATTTCGAGAAATTTGGGGACCGTTGATTAAACATTTATTTGTTTTTTTGATGGAAACCAATTTAATCGCAGTGGCTTGAACCGGGCAAAAGTCGTAACAAGGTAGCTGTAGGTGAACCTGCTGCTGGATCATTACTTTTTATGTAATGCTTTACATTTGAATTTATCGCATCATTTTATTTGATGTGTAACGGCTCTCACTGGTGTCTAGGTGTTGCTGATTCAGCTGTCTTCGTCCGTGGCTGAATATGAGGTGACATGTTAGGATTCTATTGAATCGTAAGACTTAATGAGCCTCTTAAGTGAGGACGCCAGCAATTTTTTTTTTCAATAAATTTTTTTTTAAAAGACATTAATAAAAATTAACCTTACCGGTGGATCACTCGGTTCGTGGATCGATGAAGAACGCAGCTAACTGCGATAATTTATGCGAACTGCAGAAACCTTGAGCATAAAAGTTTTGAACGCATATTGCGGCATTGGGGTCAAACCCTTTGGCACGTCTGGTTCAGGGTCATTTTCTAACAAAGCGAAAGCTTTTATTTTTATAATGTCATTCATTGACTTTATAAATGAAAAATGTTTTATTGGTTTTTTTACTTGAATTAATATTAACCAATAAATATTATATTTATTTTTGACCTGAACTCAGTCGAGATCACCCGCTGAACTTAAGCATATCAGTAAGCGGAGGAAAAGAAACTAAACAGGATTCCCTTAGTAACGGCGAGTGAACAGGGAAATGTCCATCGCTAAATCATTTTGCCTAAGGCATTATGAGGTGTAGCGTATAAGCCGTAATTTTTGATCAGTTTTCTCAAACAAGTCCCCTTGACAGGGGTTCCAAAGAAGGTGCAAGTCCTGTACATTGAGATTACTGGTTGATATTTACGTGCTTTAGAGTCGGGTTGCTTGGGATCGCAGCCCAAAGTCGGTGGTAAACTTCATCTAAGACTCAATATTGCCACGAATCCGATAGCAAACAAGTACTGTGAAGGAAAGTTGCAAAGCACTTTGAAGAGAGAGTTAAAGAGGACGTGAAACCGGTGAGGTGGAAACGGATAGAGTCGGCGTATCTTGCAAGTATTCATTTACATTTAGTTGTATTTTTTAGCTTTGAGCTCCAGATTGGGACAGAGTTAAATTATATAATTATTTGTGATGCATTTACTTGCTTGGTGCGTGGGGATTTCTGAGACAGATTTGTGCCCTACGTTTTGAGGCCAG
>JARPZY010000001.1:810000-812500 GCA_036172905.1 Meloidogyne graminicola | reverse complement strand
GAAAATCTAGAGCTAATACATGCACTAAAGCTTTGACCTTACGGAAAAGCGCATTTATTAGAACAAAACCACGCGGCTTCGGCTGCTTTTTGTTGACTCAGAATAACTAAGCTGACCGCATGGCCTCTGTGCCGGCGGCGTGTCTTTCAAGCGTCCACTTTATCAACTTGACGGGAGCATAATCGACTCCCGTGGTTGTGACGGATAACGGAGGATAAGGGTTCGACTCCGGAGAAGGGGCCTGAGAAATGGCCACTACGTCTAAGGATGGCAGCAGGCGCGCAAATTACCCACTCTCGGCTCGAGGAGGTAGTGACGAGAAATAACGAGACCGTTCTCATTGAGGCCGGTCATCGGAATGGGTACAATTTAAACCCTTTAACGAGTATCAAGGAGAGGGCAAGTCTGGTGCCAGCAGCCGCGGTAATTCCAGCTTCTCCTAATGCATAGAATTATTGCTGCGGTTAAAAAGCTCGTAGTTGGATTCGTATCGATACTCTGGAACCCTTCGGGTGTTTCTGGATGTTATCGATTTTATCGTAATGTTCGGTTTTGAGTCCTTAACAGGATTCTTAACAGGCATTGCAAGTTTACTTTGAACAAATCAGAGTGCTTCAAACAGGCGTATTCGCTTGAATGATCGTGCATGGAATAATAGAAAACGATTTCGGTTCAGTTTTATTGGTTTTACGGACTGAGATAATGGTTAACAGAGACAAACGGGGGCATTTGTATGGCCACGTGAGAGGTGAAATTCTTGGACCGTGGCCAGACAAACTACAGCGAAAGCATTTGCCAAGAATGTCTTCATTAATCAAGAACGAAAGTCAGAGGTTCGAAGGCGATCAGATACCGCCCTAGTTCTGACCGTAAACGATGCCAACTAGCGATCCGCCGATGGAGATTATAATTGCCTTGGTGGGGAGCTTCCCGGAAACGAAAGTCTTCCGGTTCCGGGGGAAGTATGGTTGCAAAGCTGAAACTTAAAGGAATTGACGGAAGGGCACCACCAGGAGTGGAGCCTGCGGCTTAATTTGACTCAACACGGGAAAACTCACCCGGCCCGGACACTGTGAGGATTGACAGATTGATAGCTTTTTCATGATTCAGTGGATGGTGGTGCATGGCCGTTCTTAGTTCGTGGAGTGATTTGTCTGGTTTATTCCGATAACGAGCGAGACTCTAACCTACTAAATAGTTGATATTTATTTATAAGAATATACAACTTCTTAGAGGGATTTGCGGTGTTTAGCCGAAAGAAATTGAGCAATAACAGGTCTGTGATGCCCTTAGATGTCCGGGGCTGCACGCGCGCTACACTGGCAAAATCAACGTGCTTGTCCTTCCCCGAAAGGGGCGGGTAAACCATTGAAAATTTGCCGTGATTGGGATCGGAAATTGCAATTATTTTCCGTGAACGAGGAATTCCAAGTAAGTGCGAGTCATCAGCTCGCGTTGATTACGTCCCTGCCCTTTGTACACACCGCCCGTCGCTGCCCGGGACTGAGCCATTTCGAGAAATTTGGGGACCGTTGATTAAACATTTATTTGTTTTTTTGATGGAAACCAATTTAATCGCAGTGGCTTGAACCGGGCAAAAGTCGTAACAAGGTAGCTGTAGGTGAACCTGCTGCTGGATCATTACTTTTTATGTAATGCTTTACATTTGAATTTATCGCATCATTTTATTTGATGTGTAACGGCTCTCACTGGTGTCTAGGTGTTGCTGATTCAGCTGTCTTCGTCCGTGGCTGAATATGAGGTGACATGTTAGGATTCTATTGAATCGTAAGACTTAATGAGCCTCTTAAGTGAGGACGCCAGCAATTTTTTTTTTCAATAAATTTTTTTTTAAAAGACATTAATAAAAATTAACCTTACCGGTGGATCACTCGGTTCGTGGATCGATGAAGAACGCAGCTAACTGCGATAATTTATGCGAACTGCAGAAACCTTGAGCATAAAAGTTTTGAACGCATATTGCGGCATTGGGGTCAAACCCTTTGGCACGTCTGGTTCAGGGTCATTTTCTAACAAAGCGAAAGCTTTTATTTTTATAATGTCATTCATTGACTTTATAAATGAAAAATGTTTTATTGGTTTTTTTACTTGAATTAATATTAACCAATAAATATTATATTTATTTTTGACCTGAACTCAGTCGAGATCACCCGCTGAACTTAAGCATATCAGTAAGCGGAGGAAAAGAAACTAAACAGGATTCCCTTAGTAACGGCGAGTGAACAGGGAAATGTCCATCGCTAAATCATTTTGCCTAAGGCATTATGAGGTGTAGCGTATAAGCCGTAATTTTTGATCAGTTTTCTCAAACAAGTCCCCTTGACAGGGGTTCCAAAGAAGGTGCAAGTCCTGTACATTGAGATTACTGGTTGATATTTACGTGCTTTAGAGTCGGGTTGCTTGGGATCGCAGCCCAAAGTCGGTGGTAAACTTCATCTAAGACTCAATATTGCCACGAATCCGATAGCAAACAAGTACT
>JARPZY010000001.1:802500-805000 GCA_036172905.1 Meloidogyne graminicola | reverse complement strand
TGCGAGATGCAAGTCTTGCCTCGGTTAATTGACGCCGTCGTACCTTTATTATTATTATGTTATATTAACATAAAAAATAAAAGATATCTGGTTGATCCTGCCTGAACTGATGTGTTCATTTCAAAGATTAAGCCATGCATGTACCAGTTTAATCGATTTATCGAGAAACCGCGAACGGCTCATTACAATGGCCATGATTTACTTGATCTTGATTAATCCTAAATGGATAACTGTGGAAAATCTAGAGCTAATACATGCACTAAAGCTTTGACCTTACGGAAAAGCGCATTTATTAGAACAAAACCACGCGGCTTCGGCTGCTTTTTGTTGACTCAGAATAACTAAGCTGACCGCATGGCCTCTGTGCCGGCGGCGTGTCTTTCAAGCGTCCACTTTATCAACTTGACGGGAGCATAATCGACTCCCGTGGTTGTGACGGATAACGGAGGATAAGGGTTCGACTCCGGAGAAGGGGCCTGAGAAATGGCCACTACGTCTAAGGATGGCAGCAGGCGCGCAAATTACCCACTCTCGGCTCGAGGAGGTAGTGACGAGAAATAACGAGACCGTTCTCATTGAGGCCGGTCATCGGAATGGGTACAATTTAAACCCTTTAACGAGTATCAAGGAGAGGGCAAGTCTGGTGCCAGCAGCCGCGGTAATTCCAGCTTCTCCTAATGCATAGAATTATTGCTGCGGTTAAAAAGCTCGTAGTTGGATTCGTATCGATACTCTGGAACCCTTCGGGTGTTTCTGGATGTTATCGATTTTATCGTAATGTTCGGTTTTGAGTCCTTAACAGGATTCTTAACAGGCATTGCAAGTTTACTTTGAACAAATCAGAGTGCTTCAAACAGGCGTATTCGCTTGAATGATCGTGCATGGAATAATAGAAAACGATTTCGGTTCAGTTTTATTGGTTTTACGGACTGAGATAATGGTTAACAGAGACAAACGGGGGCATTTGTATGGCCACGTGAGAGGTGAAATTCTTGGACCGTGGCCAGACAAACTACAGCGAAAGCATTTGCCAAGAATGTCTTCATTAATCAAGAACGAAAGTCAGAGGTTCGAAGGCGATCAGATACCGCCCTAGTTCTGACCGTAAACGATGCCAACTAGCGATCCGCCGATGGAGATTATAATTGCCTTGGTGGGGAGCTTCCCGGAAACGAAAGTCTTCCGGTTCCGGGGGAAGTATGGTTGCAAAGCTGAAACTTAAAGGAATTGACGGAAGGGCACCACCAGGAGTGGAGCCTGCGGCTTAATTTGACTCAACACGGGAAAACTCACCCGGCCCGGACACTGTGAGGATTGACAGATTGATAGCTTTTTCATGATTCAGTGGATGGTGGTGCATGGCCGTTCTTAGTTCGTGGAGTGATTTGTCTGGTTTATTCCGATAACGAGCGAGACTCTAACCTACTAAATAGTTGATATTTATTTATAAGAATATACAACTTCTTAGAGGGATTTGCGGTGTTTAGCCGAAAGAAATTGAGCAATAACAGGTCTGTGATGCCCTTAGATGTCCGGGGCTGCACGCGCGCTACACTGGCAAAATCAACGTGCTTGTCCTTCCCCGAAAGGGGCGGGTAAACCATTGAAAATTTGCCGTGATTGGGATCGGAAATTGCAATTATTTTCCGTGAACGAGGAATTCCAAGTAAGTGCGAGTCATCAGCTCGCGTTGATTACGTCCCTGCCCTTTGTACACACCGCCCGTCGCTGCCCGGGACTGAGCCATTTCGAGAAATTTGGGGACCGTTGATTAAACATTTATTTGTTTTTTTGATGGAAACCAATTTAATCGCAGTGGCTTGAACCGGGCAAAAGTCGTAACAAGGTAGCTGTAGGTGAACCTGCTGCTGGATCATTACTTTTTATGTAATGCTTTACATTTGAATTTATCGCATCATTTTATTTGATGTGTAACGGCTCTCACTGGTGTCTAGGTGTTGCTGATTCAGCTGTCTTCGTCCGTGGCTGAATATGAGGTGACATGTTAGGATTCTATTGAATCGTAAGACTTAATGAGCCTCTTAAGTGAGGACGCCAGCAATTTTTTTTTTCAATAAATTTTTTTTTAAAAGACATTAATAAAAATTAACCTTACCGGTGGATCACTCGGTTCGTGGATCGATGAAGAACGCAGCTAACTGCGATAATTTATGCGAACTGCAGAAACCTTGAGCATAAAAGTTTTGAACGCATATTGCGGCATTGGGGTCAAACCCTTTGGCACGTCTGGTTCAGGGTCATTTTCTAACAAAGCGAAAGCTTTTATTTTTATAATGTCATTCATTGACTTTATAAATGAAAAATGTTTTATTGGTTTTTTTACTTGAATTAATATTAACCAATAAATATTATATTTATTTTTGACCTGAACTCAGTCGAGATCACCCGCTGAACTTAAGCATATCAGTAAGCGGAGGAAAAGAAACTAAACAGGATTCCCTTAGTAACGGCGAGTGAACAGGGAAATGTCCATCGCTAA
>JARPZY010000001.1:795000-797500 GCA_036172905.1 Meloidogyne graminicola | reverse complement strand
TATAACGGCGATTATCGCTGAGAAGAAAATAAGTTGACGAGAGTTTATAGCTAACTTCTTGTCATTCATGTATGCTTAGCCTGTGTTAAAGGCAAATTCGTTGGTGAATTCAATAATGTTGCTGAAAAATAAAATTTCATTATAAAGTCTCTTGTGTGAGAATTTATTTTTATATAAAAGTAAGGACGATCGTGCTTGGTTTAAAATAAACCAGTAAAGTCATAACGAGTTGGTTGCGAGATGCAAGTCTTGCCTCGGTTAATTGACGCCGTCGTACCTTTATTATTATTATGTTATATTAACATAAAAAATAAAAGATATCTGGTTGATCCTGCCTGAACTGATGTGTTCATTTCAAAGATTAAGCCATGCATGTACCAGTTTAATCGATTTATCGAGAAACCGCGAACGGCTCATTACAATGGCCATGATTTACTTGATCTTGATTAATCCTAAATGGATAACTGTGGAAAATCTAGAGCTAATACATGCACTAAAGCTTTGACCTTACGGAAAAGCGCATTTATTAGAACAAAACCACGCGGCTTCGGCTGCTTTTTGTTGACTCAGAATAACTAAGCTGACCGCATGGCCTCTGTGCCGGCGGCGTGTCTTTCAAGCGTCCACTTTATCAACTTGACGGGAGCATAATCGACTCCCGTGGTTGTGACGGATAACGGAGGATAAGGGTTCGACTCCGGAGAAGGGGCCTGAGAAATGGCCACTACGTCTAAGGATGGCAGCAGGCGCGCAAATTACCCACTCTCGGCTCGAGGAGGTAGTGACGAGAAATAACGAGACCGTTCTCATTGAGGCCGGTCATCGGAATGGGTACAATTTAAACCCTTTAACGAGTATCAAGGAGAGGGCAAGTCTGGTGCCAGCAGCCGCGGTAATTCCAGCTTCTCCTAATGCATAGAATTATTGCTGCGGTTAAAAAGCTCGTAGTTGGATTCGTATCGATACTCTGGAACCCTTCGGGTGTTTCTGGATGTTATCGATTTTATCGTAATGTTCGGTTTTGAGTCCTTAACAGGATTCTTAACAGGCATTGCAAGTTTACTTTGAACAAATCAGAGTGCTTCAAACAGGCGTATTCGCTTGAATGATCGTGCATGGAATAATAGAAAACGATTTCGGTTCAGTTTTATTGGTTTTACGGACTGAGATAATGGTTAACAGAGACAAACGGGGGCATTTGTATGGCCACGTGAGAGGTGAAATTCTTGGACCGTGGCCAGACAAACTACAGCGAAAGCATTTGCCAAGAATGTCTTCATTAATCAAGAACGAAAGTCAGAGGTTCGAAGGCGATCAGATACCGCCCTAGTTCTGACCGTAAACGATGCCAACTAGCGATCCGCCGATGGAGATTATAATTGCCTTGGTGGGGAGCTTCCCGGAAACGAAAGTCTTCCGGTTCCGGGGGAAGTATGGTTGCAAAGCTGAAACTTAAAGGAATTGACGGAAGGGCACCACCAGGAGTGGAGCCTGCGGCTTAATTTGACTCAACACGGGAAAACTCACCCGGCCCGGACACTGTGAGGATTGACAGATTGATAGCTTTTTCATGATTCAGTGGATGGTGGTGCATGGCCGTTCTTAGTTCGTGGAGTGATTTGTCTGGTTTATTCCGATAACGAGCGAGACTCTAACCTACTAAATAGTTGATATTTATTTATAAGAATATACAACTTCTTAGAGGGATTTGCGGTGTTTAGCCGAAAGAAATTGAGCAATAACAGGTCTGTGATGCCCTTAGATGTCCGGGGCTGCACGCGCGCTACACTGGCAAAATCAACGTGCTTGTCCTTCCCCGAAAGGGGCGGGTAAACCATTGAAAATTTGCCGTGATTGGGATCGGAAATTGCAATTATTTTCCGTGAACGAGGAATTCCAAGTAAGTGCGAGTCATCAGCTCGCGTTGATTACGTCCCTGCCCTTTGTACACACCGCCCGTCGCTGCCCGGGACTGAGCCATTTCGAGAAATTTGGGGACCGTTGATTAAACATTTATTTGTTTTTTTGATGGAAACCAATTTAATCGCAGTGGCTTGAACCGGGCAAAAGTCGTAACAAGGTAGCTGTAGGTGAACCTGCTGCTGGATCATTACTTTTTATGTAATGCTTTACATTTGAATTTATCGCATCATTTTATTTGATGTGTAACGGCTCTCACTGGTGTCTAGGTGTTGCTGATTCAGCTGTCTTCGTCCGTGGCTGAATATGAGGTGACATGTTAGGATTCTATTGAATCGTAAGACTTAATGAGCCTCTTAAGTGAGGACGCCAGCAATTTTTTTTTTCAATAAATTTTTTTTTAAAAGACATTAATAAAAATTAACCTTACCGGTGGATCACTCGGTTCGTGGATCGATGAAGAACGCAGCTAACTGCGATAATTTATGCGAACTGCAGAAACCTTGAGCATAAAAGTTTTGAACGCATATTGCGGCATTGGGGTCAAACCCTTTGGCACGTCTGGTTCAGGGTCATTTTC
>JARPZY010000001.1:600000-790000 GCA_036172905.1 Meloidogyne graminicola | reverse complement strand
AGTTTATAATATATGTTTTGAGTCTGAAAAATTAATTTTAATTAATAATAAACTATTTATAATATATATAAATGTCGAGACTCAAATATATTTCTCTTTTCCCATTCGCGGCCATTTAACAAGAAAGTAGTATTTCTCGAATACTTTTCGCCACACCAAAGAAAAATTTTGCTTTAGGCAAAATTTAAATGGAAGAAAATTTTTCTCGAGAGTTTATAGCTAACTCTTGAGCATATAACGGCGATTATCGCTGAGAAGAAAATAAGTTGACGAGAGTTTATAGCTAACTTCTTGTCATTCATGTATGCTTAGCCTGTGTTAAAGGCAAATTCGTTGGTGAATTCAATAATGTTGCTGAAAAATAAAATTTCATTATAAAGTCTCTTGTGTGAGAATTTATTTTTATATAAAAGTAAGGACGATCGTGCTTGGTTTAAAATAAACCAGTAAAGTCATAACGAGTTGGTTGCGAGATGCAAGTCTTGCCTCGGTTAATTGACGCCGTCGTACCTTTATTATTATTATGTTATATTAACATAAAAAATAAAAGATATCTGGTTGATCCTGCCTGAACTGATGTGTTCATTTCAAAGATTAAGCCATGCATGTACCAGTTTAATCGATTTATCGAGAAACCGCGAACGGCTCATTACAATGGCCATGATTTACTTGATCTTGATTAATCCTAAATGGATAACTGTGGAAAATCTAGAGCTAATACATGCACTAAAGCTTTGACCTTACGGAAAAGCGCATTTATTAGAACAAAACCACGCGGCTTCGGCTGCTTTTTGTTGACTCAGAATAACTAAGCTGACCGCATGGCCTCTGTGCCGGCGGCGTGTCTTTCAAGCGTCCACTTTATCAACTTGACGGGAGCATAATCGACTCCCGTGGTTGTGACGGATAACGGAGGATAAGGGTTCGACTCCGGAGAAGGGGCCTGAGAAATGGCCACTACGTCTAAGGATGGCAGCAGGCGCGCAAATTACCCACTCTCGGCTCGAGGAGGTAGTGACGAGAAATAACGAGACCGTTCTCATTGAGGCCGGTCATCGGAATGGGTACAATTTAAACCCTTTAACGAGTATCAAGGAGAGGGCAAGTCTGGTGCCAGCAGCCGCGGTAATTCCAGCTTCTCCTAATGCATAGAATTATTGCTGCGGTTAAAAAGCTCGTAGTTGGATTCGTATCGATACTCTGGAACCCTTCGGGTGTTTCTGGATGTTATCGATTTTATCGTAATGTTCGGTTTTGAGTCCTTAACAGGATTCTTAACAGGCATTGCAAGTTTACTTTGAACAAATCAGAGTGCTTCAAACAGGCGTATTCGCTTGAATGATCGTGCATGGAATAATAGAAAACGATTTCGGTTCAGTTTTATTGGTTTTACGGACTGAGATAATGGTTAACAGAGACAAACGGGGGCATTTGTATGGCCACGTGAGAGGTGAAATTCTTGGACCGTGGCCAGACAAACTACAGCGAAAGCATTTGCCAAGAATGTCTTCATTAATCAAGAACGAAAGTCAGAGGTTCGAAGGCGATCAGATACCGCCCTAGTTCTGACCGTAAACGATGCCAACTAGCGATCCGCCGATGGAGATTATAATTGCCTTGGTGGGGAGCTTCCCGGAAACGAAAGTCTTCCGGTTCCGGGGGAAGTATGGTTGCAAAGCTGAAACTTAAAGGAATTGACGGAAGGGCACCACCAGGAGTGGAGCCTGCGGCTTAATTTGACTCAACACGGGAAAACTCACCCGGCCCGGACACTGTGAGGATTGACAGATTGATAGCTTTTTCATGATTCAGTGGATGGTGGTGCATGGCCGTTCTTAGTTCGTGGAGTGATTTGTCTGGTTTATTCCGATAACGAGCGAGACTCTAACCTACTAAATAGTTGATATTTATTTATAAGAATATACAACTTCTTAGAGGGATTTGCGGTGTTTAGCCGAAAGAAATTGAGCAATAACAGGTCTGTGATGCCCTTAGATGTCCGGGGCTGCACGCGCGCTACACTGGCAAAATCAACGTGCTTGTCCTTCCCCGAAAGGGGCGGGTAAACCATTGAAAATTTGCCGTGATTGGGATCGGAAATTGCAATTATTTTCCGTGAACGAGGAATTCCAAGTAAGTGCGAGTCATCAGCTCGCGTTGATTACGTCCCTGCCCTTTGTACACACCGCCCGTCGCTGCCCGGGACTGAGCCATTTCGAGAAATTTGGGGACCGTTGATTAAACATTTATTTGTTTTTTTGATGGAAACCAATTTAATCGCAGTGGCTTGAACCGGGCAAAAGTCGTAACAAGGTAGCTGTAGGTGAACCTGCTGCTGGATCATTACTTTTTATGTAATGCTTTACATTTGAATTTATCGCATCATTTTATTTGATGTGTAACGGCTCTCACTGGTGTCTAGGTGTTGCTGATTCAGCTGTCTTCGTCCGTGGCTGAATATGAGGTGACATGTTAGGATTCTATTGAATCGTAAGACTTAATGAGCCTCTTAAGTGAGGACGCCAGCAATTTTTTTTTTCAATAAATTTTTTTTTAAAAGACATTAATAAAAATTAACCTTACCGGTGGATCACTCGGTTCGTGGATCGATGAAGAACGCAGCTAACTGCGATAATTTATGCGAACTGCAGAAACCTTGAGCATAAAAGTTTTGAACGCATATTGCGGCATTGGGGTCAAACCCTTTGGCACGTCTGGTTCAGGGTCATTTTCTAACAAAGCGAAAGCTTTTATTTTTATAATGTCATTCATTGACTTTATAAATGAAAAATGTTTTATTGGTTTTTTTACTTGAATTAATATTAACCAATAAATATTATATTTATTTTTGACCTGAACTCAGTCGAGATCACCCGCTGAACTTAAGCATATCAGTAAGCGGAGGAAAAGAAACTAAACAGGATTCCCTTAGTAACGGCGAGTGAACAGGGAAATGTCCATCGCTAAATCATTTTGCCTAAGGCATTATGAGGTGTAGCGTATAAGCCGTAATTTTTGATCAGTTTTCTCAAACAAGTCCCCTTGACAGGGGTTCCAAAGAAGGTGCAAGTCCTGTACATTGAGATTACTGGTTGATATTTACGTGCTTTAGAGTCGGGTTGCTTGGGATCGCAGCCCAAAGTCGGTGGTAAACTTCATCTAAGACTCAATATTGCCACGAATCCGATAGCAAACAAGTACTGTGAAGGAAAGTTGCAAAGCACTTTGAAGAGAGAGTTAAAGAGGACGTGAAACCGGTGAGGTGGAAACGGATAGAGTCGGCGTATCTTGCAAGTATTCATTTACATTTAGTTGTATTTTTTAGCTTTGAGCTCCAGATTGGGACAGAGTTAAATTATATAATTATTTGTGATGCATTTACTTGCTTGGTGCGTGGGGATTTCTGAGACAGATTTGTGCCCTACGTTTTGAGGCCAGCTTGCTGGTACCCGAATGTGGTTAGCAATTTTTGTTTTAGTTGTAAAAAAAGTATGGCTTACGGACTTTATGTGGATTGATTTGGTTGTAAGTTACGGTCGCATGCGACACGTGCTTTTCAATCTTTTCGGTCTGTGTAATGTTCTCATACTTATTCCCCATGTAAAAGCCGGTCATCTATCCGACCCGTCTTGAAACACGGACCAAGGAGTTTATCGTGTGCGCAAGTTTTTGGGTGTTTAAAACCTAAAGGCGAAATGAAAGTAAATGACTCTTCGAGTCTGATGTGCGACCTTTTCTTTTTGAAAAGTGCAGCATGGCCCCATTCTAACTGTTTACAGTAGGGTGGAGGAAGAGCGTACGCGGTGAGACCCGAAAGATGGTGAACTATTCCTGAGCAGGACGAAGCCAGAGGAAACTCTGGTGGAAGTCCGAAGCGGTTCTGACGTGCAAATCGATCGTCTGACTTGGGTATAGGGGCGAAAGACTAATCGAACCATCTAGTAGCTGGTTCCCTCTGAAGTTTCCCCCAGGATAGCTGGAGCTTTTAACGTAGTTATACTCGGTAAAGCGAATGATTAGAGGACTTGGGAACGAAATGTTCTTAACCTATTCTCAAACTCTAAATGGGTATGATGTTAAAGTTTCTTAATTGAACTTTAGCGTTGAATACAAGCTCCAAGTGGGCCATTTTTGGTAAGCAGAACTGGCGATGTGGGATGAACCAAACGCAGAGATGCGGTGCCAAAGTGCCCGCTCATTAGACCCCATAAAAGGTGTTGGTTGATACAGACAGCAGGACGGTGGCCATGGAAGTCGGAATCCGCTAAGGAGTGTGTAACAACTCACCTGCCGAATCAACTAGCCCTGAAAATGGATGGCGCTGGAGCGGGCCACCTATACTCTGCTGTCATTTCTTTTTTTTTTTTTTAAAAGGAACATGAAATGACGTGTAAGAGGGTCGTAGTGGTTGCGTTGAAGGCTTTGGGTGTGCACCCAGCTGGAGCTTCCACTAGTGCAGATCTTGGTGGTAGTAGCAAATATTCAAGTGAGATCCTTGAAGACTGAAGTGGAGAAGGGTTCCACGTGAACAGCAGTTGAATGTGGGTCAGTCGATCCTAAGGCACCGGCTAATGCCGTCTAGACACTGCGGGGAGATAAAGTATTTAACGATATTTTGTCCACCCGGTTGCCGAAAGGGAAGTGGGTTAATATTCCCACACCAGGCATGGGAGATGGTGATTCGAAAGGATTACTATGCGCGGTGACGCAAACGAACTCGTAGACCTTGTGTGGAGTCCGGGCCAGAGTTCTCTTTTCTGGTTCAGAGATCATGTCCCTGGAAGTGGCTCAGCCTGAGATAGGGATGCTGGTCTCGTAAAGCGCAGCGGTTCCTGTTGTGTCCCGTGTGCTCCACATGAGCCTTGAAAATACGAGGGAGGCAATTTCTAAAATCTCCTGCCTGATCGTACCCATATCCGCAGCAGGTCTCCAAGGTGAACAGCCTCTAGTCGATAGAATAATGTAGGTAAGGGAAGTCGGCAAATTAGATTCGTAACTTCGGGAAAAGAATTGGCTCTAAAGGTTGGGTCAGTCGGGCTGTTGTGTGAAACAGGTGGACTTTGCCCGTGGCTGCTTGTACTTCCTTTTCGGAGGCGGTACTTGTGGACTAGTGGTGAGGACTACTTGTGGAGTGCTTCAGCTGTGTTTTTTGTCGTAAGGCATAAAACTTCGATTGACGCTGAACAACCAGTTTAGAACTGGCACGAACTCCGGGAATCCGACTGTCTAATTAAAACAGAGGAGACGGATGGTCCTTGCAGGACGTTGACCGTGTCTGATTTCTGCCCAGTGCTCTGAATGTTAAGCCAAGGAAACTTGATTAAGCGCGGGTAAACGGCGGGAGTAACTATGACTCTCTTAAGGTAGCCAAATGCCTCGTCGGCTAACTACCGACGCGCACGGCTGTTCGAAGGCAGAGGGGCTTGGCGAAGGGAACTGGAGGATGAAAATCGCTAGTCTCCCGGCCGAACAGCTCCCCTTTCTTTCAGGGGTAATGGTACGTACATCCTAAGGAAGGAAAGGGGTCTAACAGGTTGCCAGCGTATGCGCGTTAATCCTGCGATAAGTCCGGGCTAGAGTTCTCTTTTCAGGTGCTTTTCGTGAAAAAAGCTTTGTGAGGAAGGCTACGAGCCCCTCATGAAATAAAGGATTAACTTGTATATATTTTCTTTTTCTTTTAGATATGGCTAGTAAGCCTAATAAAATTATTTCTAAAGAAAAACCCCGAAAGGGGGATATTCCTGCGAATAGAAATGAAATTAAAAAGAAAAGGAAACGGAGGCCGACGCCACGTCGAGTGCTGCTGCTGTTTCCCCTGGAGGTAAAATTCAGAACAGTCATTTTTTCGTGGTCTGACTATGAACATTGTCTGCCTGAACACATGCTATAAGCTCTGTTCAGGCCTTTGCAAAAGAAAGAGGGACGCCAAGGCCAAGTCGAAGAAGCTTCCCGAGGCTATGCTGAAGGAAGCTATTGCTTTGGCTAAGGCTGAGATGAGGGAAGAGCTTAGAGGTCTAATGCGCATACTCCTAAGAAGAAAAAGGTAAGGCCTTTTATTATAGTATTTAGTTACTTTTGGTCTATTTTTAGAAAAAGAGTAAAAAAGAAGAAGGCGGTTGACATCGCAAAAGGAAAGACGGAGGCCAAGGTCGAAAAGCTCAGAAGCTATAATAACTGAAGCTATTTAAGCTGCTAAGGCCGAAATGAGGGAGGAGCTCAGAGGACTAATTCCTCATGCTTCGAAGAAGATAAAGTTAATTACTTTTGTTGTGTTCCTTGTACGAATGTTCTAGAAGGGTAGAAAAGAAATTATGGAAGTGCTGTATTCCACTTAGCCAAAAATTAAGATAAGAAAAATTAAACAAATAAACAATTTCTCATGAACTAGTTAACCCGTAAAATAAAGAGATCCCGACTTATCAATTAATATTCACTTTCTCATTAACTATTCTTGACCTTTAGTGACCCTCAAAATTCCCTATAAATACTCCTTCAATTTATTCTTTAACAACTCTAAATTCACTCACACTTTAACTTTAATTCTTAAATTATGATTAATTATCCTATTGCACTATTTAATTCAAATACTTCGTAATTTAAACTGAATAAATATTTTTACTTAAAACCCGGATTTACCAAGCTATATCAAAACCACAGATATAGCAGGAAGTAAGTGAAGAAGAATACGTGAAAAAGGGAAGGAAGGTATAAAAATAAAATTAAATTTATAAATTTGTTTATTTATTTTTATTGAATAATGAGGAAACTTGAGGTCCAAAAAATGTCGCAAAATAGAAAATTGAATGTTGTCATGTGATCGCTTTCTTTTTTCTATAAAGCTGAATTCTGGCGTCAAGCTAAAAAGTCCTTAAGAAATACCCCTATAAGCTCTAACTTCTCTTTTAGGTCAATGGGTGGAATAGTTGTAATCATTAAAGTTAAGCAGGTAGAGGTGAGCAATACTGTAACTTCAAGGAAGTAATTTTTAGTTAATTATGATATGTAAAAGGGATTGAACGCTAGCATATAAAACAAAACGTCAATTTTATTTGATATAATAATAATATGTCAAAATAGGAAAGTTCTATTAAAAAGGTCCATTTAAAGGTAATAATCCAGGAAATCCAACATAATGAGTATTTCCATCAAAAGTCCATCTATCCCCTTCATTTAATTCTTCATGTTCTCCTCCAAGAATATGAGGTGAAAGAATCTAAAATTTAATTAGAATTGAATTATTTGAACAAAATACCTCAATTTGTAGTCCTTCTTGTGAATTTATTCGTGGAGATAAAAAGTTTGGGCTAAGAACAACTAAACCTCCATATTGAGGAGAGGAAAGCCTTGGGGAAGCAATCACTTTAAAAATTAATTTTACTTTTTTTTTTTAAATAAACTTGAATTTTTTTTAACCTTTAAATAAACGTAATTAATATGTGAAAACTAACGTTACTCTAAATTTAATAAAACAAACAAATAAAGACCTAGAAACATAAAATTTTGCCCAAAAATCCCTAAAATTGTTAACTAACTTTATCAAAAATTTAAAAAATTTTAGTTGTATAATAAAAAAGTTATGCTGGAAAATGTTCAATTTTTAGAGAAATTTCGGTAATTTTGCGGGTTTTTTGACCCTAATTTTTCTAATAATAAATTTTAAATTCTGAAATTTATAGAAAATATAGAAACTACTTTTTAAATTATTTGTACAAAATTTCATATAAATTTATAATATTTGAGTAATTTTATTAAATTTAGAGTAATGTTAGTTCTGTATAGAAAAGTCATTTTCCTTTTATTTTTTATTCCTAATTTTTTAATTTTAATTAAAAATTAAATTTACTTGGAGAAAGTATTTGTACAAATAAAGCTTTAGGACTAAGTATTCTACTTTGCATTACAGCAGGAGATAAAATTTCTGCTAAAAAAACATCCGGAGAAAGAATATAAGCAGATAAAGCTTCAGGTGAAAGAATTTGTGAACGAAAGGCTGAAGGTGAGGTAATCCTTGCTGTAAGGGCTAAAGGGGAAAGTATGGCAGCCATAAAAGCAGAAGGTGAAGCTACTTTTAACTAAAATAATTTTAAAAAGAATTAAAAAAGAAAATAATTTAATTTACAGTTAATATTTCTGGTGAAATAATTTCTGAGGCAAATGCATTGGGGGATAAATAAACCTAAACAAAATTAAATTAATTTAAATTTTTTTTAATATAAAAGAAATATTTAAGAGATAATTCTTTTTAATTTTTAATAAAAATTAATTTTTCTTTATTACAAAAGTCTATCAATTTTGTTTAATTTTTAAATAGAAAAGGAAAGTTTATTTTAAAGGATTTATTTAAATTTAATTTTAATGCTTTTTTTTTAATTAACTATTTAATGTTTAATTTTAAAGAAGTGAATAAAAATTTAAATTTTATTAAAGCTTACCCCTTCAAGTATAACTCCACCAAATCTATTTTGAAATGCCCAAGGAGAAAGAAGTACATTTCTTGGAATTGTTCTAAAATTAATTTCTGTATCAGGTGATCTGCCCCATGGAGTAAGGAATTGATCTCCATTACTGTCTATACCTCCAATTACTGTAGAACCTCCAAGTGGAGGAGGTGGTGGTCTAACGGGGACAATTATTGGGCGGGGAAGAGGAAACGGTGGAGGAGGAGGTGGTGGGGGAAAAGGAGGTAAAGGATGACTAGGGGGTGGAGGAAAAGGAGCAGCCGGGGGTGGAGGAAAAGGAACAGGCGGGGGTGGAGGAAAAGGAGCAGCCGGGGGTGGAGGAAAAGGAGCAGCCGGGGGTGGAGGAAAAGGAACAGGCGGGGGTGGAGGAAAAGGAACAGGCGGGGGAAGGGGAGGTAATGGAACAATAGGATCTGGAAATTCATGAGAACCACCTCCATCAATTATTCCCTTTAAAAATTAAATTAATTAATTAATTAATCAAAATTAACCCTTCTCAAATTGACTTTTCTTCTTCTTCTTCTTAAATTATTATTATATTCATTCTCATTTAGTTTATCATCCAAACTTGCTAATAATTTTATTTTTTCTTCTAATCTGTTATTTCCCGACTTTTCTTCAGTTTCTTTTCCAAAGAACATTTCCTTTAATTAATTAAAGTATTAAATACCCTGAGGCAAAGTTTTTAATAAGGGCGTCTATTAGAGGGGTAGTAATTATTTCTCATAAATGGGCTGAAATAGAGATATGAGGATTTATTTATATTTTTAAAAGGAGTATAAGTTAATTAAAGAGTATGGGCGTTAATTAGAGAGTATGGGCGTTAATTAGATAGGGTAGGCGTTAATTAGAGAGTTTTCAATAAAAGTTTTCTTACCAATTGCCACTTATCCAAATTAACATATCCTTTACCATTCAATTCATTTCTTTGTTTATAACTTAAACTTTTTTCAAATTCTTCCCATAATTCTTCTCTTTGTTTAAGTAATTTAATATAAGGAAATATATTCTTTTCAAAATAATTAATTTCTGAATTTTTTAATAATTTTTCTAATTGTTTGCCAGCACCACTAATTTCAAGAATAAAATTTAACCATTCCAAATGTTCTTTAGAACCATCATTTGGTAATAAAATCTTTTTTAAAATTTAAATTTAAATTAAAAAAAAAAAAGAAGGTTATTTTACTTCAAAAATTATATAAAATATTTAAATTAAAACTTTTTAATTGTAAAATTTTTAAATAATTTAATTAACATTACACTTTTGTCCAAAAATAATATAAATACATTTATCTCTTTGTCTTTTAACTTTTTTTTTTTATATCCAATTTAATAAAATATTTCAGTCAAATATTTTATTTAAAAAATTAAATCAATTTAAACTTGGTCAATTTATAACTGTTCAGAATATAAACAATGATATAAAGGTGATTATATTATTTTTAGACAAAATATAGTGTTAATTAAATTATTTAAAAATTTTTTAATTTTAAGTTACATATTTTTAAAGTTATTTAAAAAAACAATTAAATTAAATTATTTTTTTTTAATTTAAAAATTTTTTAAAAAATAATTATTTTTTCTATTTAATCTAAAAAATTTAAAAAAATATTTATTTTTATTTAGGTATTTTTAAATAAAAATTAATTATTTAAATTAAGAAACCCCCCACCCCTTTTTTTACCTTTAAAAGTTTAGGTAAAGGAAGAAATCCATTATCAGAAAAACTAAATAATTCTGGTGAAAGAAATTCTGGTTTTCTTTTTTTTGAAGAAAATAAAGAAAGAATACGTGGAGAAAGTAAAGATATTATTCCTTCTTTATTATTATTTGAATTTTTTGTTAAATTTAAAATTGAATAAATTTTTGAAATTATTGGTTTAATTACATTTTGTGAAGAAATAAAATTAATTGATTTTTGAAGATATGGTTCAAGAAAACTTTTTTTAAAAAAATAAAATAAAATTAATTTTTTTTTGAAAATATTTAATTTATTTTCATTTAATTTATTTTCTAACTAAAATTCCTAATTTATTAAACTTTTATTAAAATTTCCTCATTTTGACCTTAAAAATTAATTATTTTACCTATTTGTTAATTTATTAAAAATTTTCCTATTTTTAAAATTTAATTTAATGTATTTTCCCATTATGCGGACAATGTCCGCAAATTTTTATCCGCAAGTTTTTTGAGAAAATAACTATTTTGCGGATAAAAAGTTGCGGACATTGTCCGCATAAAAGGGAAGGTAATACCTTTAAATTACCTAACACTTTGTTGACTAATATTATTAATATAATTCTGTGACCATTCCATTCTACTTAAATGTTGTTGTAAATTATAAAGTAATTTAATATTTTTTGGTAATTTTTTTAAATTAATTTGTTTTTTATTTAATTCTCTTTTCTTTCTTAATTTATTTTTTAATTTTTTAATTTTAATTTTATTTATTTTTTCTTCTTTTTTTCTTTTTAAATTTAATTGTTTTTTAGTTGTTGTTGTTGTAATTAATGAAAATTTATTATTATTATTATTATTAATATTTTTATTTATTTTTAAACCAAATATTTTTGCAAACCAATCCTTTAAATTAATTAAATTTAATTTAATTAATTAAAAATAAATTAAATGATAAACTTGAAAAGAAAAACACACTTCTTAAATATTTTAAAAATACAAATTATTAAAAAATACAAATAAATAGGCTTAATTAATTTTAAATAAATACAAATATTACAAGGTTTTGTTATAATGTGTTTTAGAATTTAAGTTTTAAGAAAAAAAGTTTCTTTTACTTTTTTTTACATTAAATAAAATACAAACTTACTAAGCATGTATTTTTGTATTTTTTAAAAATAAAACTTAGTTGTTTAAAACATAAAATTAAATTAAACTTTTATTAGAAACACACAAGTTTTTAGGTTTTTACTAATTTTATAAACTTAATTTAAAAATAAAACTTACTAAAGTTCCCCAAAAGAATCCTTTTTCCTCTTCTTCTTCTTTTTCTTCAATTATTAATTCATTTTCTTTTTTATTTTTTTCTTTTTTAATTTTATTAAAAAGAACAACTAAACATTTTGAATATTTTATTGGATTAATATATCCTTTTTCTAAAATACATTGATTAAATAATATTTTTTCAATTGAAGAATTTGAAAATAATTTTAATGTTTCTTTAGCTTTTAATTTAAGTAAAGCCATTATTGATGAACGATAAAATAATCCATTTAATTTTTCTGGATTTAACCAAAATTTTGTTTTAATTAAATTTTCTTCTTCTGATAATAATTTTGTATTTCCTTTAAATAATTGTTAAATTATTTTTGTTTAATTATTGCATAAAAAGAAAGTTTGCTTCTTTTCTAGTAAAGACTAGAGAAATAGCTCTAGTAGCTTTTTAGCTACTCAAATGGTGGGTAAACTTAACAATTTAAATAAACTTTAAATTCAAGTTTTTTAAATTAATTTCCAGGTTTAAACTTAAATCAAGTTCTAAGTTACAACTTGAATTTAAAGTTTTAATCAAGTTTTAATTTAAAAACTTGAGCGTTGTGTTAAAGTTTAAATTAAGTTTAAGTTGTAATTCAAAGTTTATTTTTTAAAGTTTATTTTCAAGTTGTTAACTTTATTATAAAAATACAAAATAATTTTATTTTAAAAAAGACAAACAAAATTAAATTTTATATTAAATTTACCTTTACAAATAAAAATAATTTTTAATAAAATAATTAATAATAATAACATTTAAAAATAATTAATTAAAATAATATTTTTAAAAATTAAAATAAAAAAATAATTTTACAATTATTTTTTCTTAATAAAAAATTTTCTTTTTTTTCAATTAAAATTAGAACAAAAATACAAAACTTATTTTTATTCAAAAGTAAAAATATTAAATACAAAAAAAATACAAAAATTCTTTTGTATAAAAAAAGACAAAAAAAAGTTTTATTACAAATGTATATGACATATGAAAGACACAAAATAATTAAAATTTATTTTAAAAAAAAATACTTTTTTATAGTACAACTTCTTTAAAGTAAAATACATATTAAAGTTTAAATAATTTTAATATTTAATTGATAATATACAGAACGATTTCTATTAAATGCTAATGTTTTTGTTGAATTTGTTTTAGTTAATAAATTAATTGGAATAATTAATTGTTCTTAAATAATTTTAATTAATTTAATTTAAATTAAATACCTTTATTATTATTTAACCAAAATAATTGTTCAGGTAAAGTTAATTCTAAACATTCTATCCAAATTGGAATAATCCATTTTTGTTCTTTAAATAATTCTTTTTCTTCTTTATAATATTTAATTTTTGGTTTTTGTGTTAATTTAATTAATTTATTTAAAGAATTAATTTCAATAAATACAACAGGATATGAAGGTAAATATAACCATAATTCAAAAAAATTAGCTGCAATTGATCCATTAACATAATTAAAATAAGAAGAATTAACCTTTAATTAAAAAAAAAAAAGAAAACTAAAAGTTATCAGATATTTTTAAATAAATTATTTAAAAGGATACTTGTAAAATATTTTTATTTTCATCTATTTCATCTCTTAATAATTTAATAAAATCAGCAGAATCTGCTGAACAAAATTTAAAATTAAAAATAAAACGACGAAGCAATTTTTGCATTCTTTTTGCCCCAATTAGGGAATCTAACATTTCCAACAATACTGGGCCTTTTTTGTATACAGTACCTAAATTAAATAAACTTTTATTTTTAAGTAAATAAACTTGGAAAAATAAAAAAAATAAACTTGGAAAAACAAACTTGGAATAGGTTGAACAATTCCTTTAGCTACTTGAATTGCCCATTCATTATCTAATATTTTTGTTTCAGTTAAATCTGTTAGTGGATTAAAACTTTAAAATAAAGTTTTAATAAAAAGTTTATTTTATTTACACAATAGGACGTTGAGAAGACATAAAAGTACTTAAAGATTCTGATAACCAAATTGAATTCCACCATTTCTAAAATATAAAATAATTTTTGTAAATATTTAATTTTAAATTAATTAAATAATTTTAAGTGATTAATACAATTAATCTTAATTAATTTTATTTTTTAAATTAATTAATAATTCTAAAGAGCTTTTCCAATTTTTAATACAAAAGACCCCCCTCTTTTAATTTCTTAATTAAAAAATTAATTCTTTTTAATGTTCGGAATAAATAAATAAATATATTCTTTCTTTTCTATATATTAAGGTACTTACCATTGTAACTAAATTACCAAACCATTGATGGGCCATTTCATGAAATAAAGTTTTCTCAAAACGATTAATATTTTGGATTGTATCATTAAATAATGGCCATAACTAAAAAAATTATTTTAAAAAAAATAAAAAAAATTAACCGCTTCTCGAATATTTAAAATTCCAAAATTTTCCATTCCATTTACCTAAATATTTATTTAATTTTATTTTAATTAATTAATTTATTTTATTTTAAACTTATTCTTAAGGAAAAATAAAATTCTGAAATTTTAATGTCAGCATACTTAAAAATTTCAGAATTTATGCTCAAAAATATCAGAATTTGTTGTAAAAGGTACAGATTTTTTGGGTTTTTTGGCCATAACTTTTGTTATAATTAACAAAAAATTTTGAAATTTTTCAATTTGGTAGCCAAGACTATTAAGAAGATTTTTACAAAATTTCAGAATTTTAGGATTTAAACTAATTATTTTATATTAATTTAAATAACGTTAAGCATATAATCAAAACAATTGTTAAGTTTTATTTAAAGTTTTAAAAGTTTTTTAAGTTTACAACTTTTTTAAAAAAAGTTTTTTAAAAAAGTTTTAAGTTTTTAAAAAAGTTTTAAGTTTTTAAAAAAGTTTTAAGTTTTTAAAAAAGTTTTAAGTTTTTAAAAAAGTTTTAAGTTTTTTAAAAAAGTTTTAAGTTTAATTATTTATTTAACTTACACGCATTGGAATAATTAACAAATGTAAACGAGCATTAGGCAAAACACCAATATAATTAAACATTCCCTTCTATTTAAACTTTATATTATTTAATTTTAAAAAATAAACTTGAAACTTAGCCATTTCTTTAATTATATAAAAGCTTATTTTTCTTTCATTTTCACTACTTTCATTATTTTTATTTAATAATTTCCAAATACAAATATTAGAATTTTGTAAAAACATTTCTTTAGGGAAATTTTCAAATTTACAAATATTTTGAAACCTTCCAATAGCCAAAGAAAATAAATAACTTTAAAAAATAAATTAATTAATTAATTTAAATAATTAATTAAAAAAACGTTGGAATAGAAGGAATTTGTTCAAAATAACAAATAATTGTATTATTTAATTTATTATTAATACATTTACTTTCTGTAGCAGAAATAACTTTATAACTTTTAAATTAAATAAATTAATAATTAATTAATTATTTAATTAACTTGCACCCCCCTTTTATTCAAACCCTTCTTTAGTAGAAGCAAATTTATTTAATAACCAAACTTCTAATTGAAAAGAACTTCGAAATTTTGGTTCATCAAAACAGGGAAATAAACGACGAGCAAATGATGGTTCAAATAATGAATTTATCCAAATACCTCTTTCCTTTAATTTTTTAAAACATTAATTTCTTATAATAAATTTTGAACAAAAATCATACTGTAATGGTTAAAATAAAGAGGAATTGTCCGTCTTTGGGTCATTTGAGTCTTTTATAATATAAAAAAAAGGCCATTAGAGTCTGACTTAAATTAAAAACAAGTCACAGAATCGTTTGAGTCTCAGAACTTAATCCCTAAGGTCATTTGAGTCTCCCAATATTCAAACTAATTTTTATGGTCATTTGAGTCCCACAACTTACTTTATCATAATTTCTGCTTAACCCACGCCCATCATTTGAAAATTTTGAAGTAAACCAAATATTTAAATAATAAAAATTATTAATTTCCAATTCTTCATTTAAATAAATAAAAAGTTGTTGATATATTCTTTCAATATTAATTGAATTAATTTTAATTAAATTAATTCTTGGTAGTTCAGATTCAAGAAAAACTTGTCCAATTTGTACAAAATCTGGTGCAATATTTAATTTAATAAGAGAAGTATTTTTAATACATTTTAATTTAATTTTAATCTAAAAATAAATTTATTTTTTTATTTATTAGCAGCATTACTTAATTAAATATTTTATTAACAAAAAATGAAGTTAAAATTCTGAAATTTTTTTAAAATATCCCTCATAATGTTAACTAATTTCCCTAAAATTTTCAAAATTTTTTGTAAAATATTCTTCAAGTTATGAACAAAAAAGTACTAAAAAACACACAAATATTCAATTTTTTGACCATAATTTGGTTTGCATTTGACCAAAAATAATTAAATTTTGGGAATTATTAACTAACACATTTACAAATATTTTTACAAAATTTTAGGTCCAAAAGTTCATTTTTAATTATTTTATCAATTTTAAACTAAAACTACTACACCCCCTTTTACCCCTCTCTTTTTCCCTCTCTCTTTTCTTTACCTTTCCTTCTATTGTATTTATTTCAGAATCTAAAATTAATTTAATTTTATATTCTAAAGGCTGTAAAAAATCAGGTAATCTTAAATTTTCTTCTTCTTTAAAAATTGAAATTAATTTTGATGAATTATTCCTTAATTCAAAAGGAAGAAGAGAAGAAGAAATTAAATTTTGATTTTTTAAAGAAGAAATATTTAAATTAATATTTTTATTATTTAAATAATTAATTTTTGTTGAAGAATTTAAATTAATTGAATTATTAATTAAAATATTTTTATTTTTTAAAATTTCATCAAAATATTCCAATTCTAAATTTATTTTTTAAATTTTTTTTTAAATTTAAAAAGAATTTTTTTACCATATAAAATGTCCCAAATTTCATCTTTTTCTTCCTCCAAAATGTTTAAATTTTTTAAATTAAATTTATTTTCTTCATTATTTAATATATTTAAGCTTTCATTTTTTAATAAATTAAATTCACAAGAAATAAATTTAATTAAATAAAAAATTAAAAATAAAAAAGAAGAAAAATAATAATACATTTAATTAAAAATAAATTTTTAAAAATAAATAACTTTTGTTTGAAATAAAATAAAAAATTTTAAAAGAAATAAATATGTTTATGTTTGTTTGTGTACTTTTATTAAATAACTCAATTAAAAATAAGATTTTCATTGTAATTTATTGTTAAATATTTCTTTTTTTTGTGTAATAATGATATAGAGCTTTAAAAAGCTTATTTCTTTTAAACTACTAGAGATTTGGAATTTTATTTAAATAAATATAAAAAAATAAATTAAAAAAATTAATTAATTAATTAATTTAATTAATTAATTAATTAACAAATAATTCTGTGTAAATTTTTAGAATTTAAAAATTATATTCAAAAAAATTAAAAAAAATTTTTTTCTAAAATATTAATATTTTCCTACAATATTTTTAGTTTTCTAAACTTTAACCAATTAATTGTGATATCTGAGCCTTCAAAGTTAATTAAACGGATTTTATAAAAAAGAGTATGGAAATAAAGAGAGTGGAAAAAGAAAAAAAGTAAAAACGAGAGAGAATGTTTGAATTCTTTGTAGACGTTTAGATGTTTTTATTTTGGATTTTTGTGTTCATTAAGCTTTATTTATAAATTTTAGTTATGTCAATATCTAAAGAAAGTATCGAAATTGATTCTAATTTACGTTGGACAGATGTTTGTCGTTTTACAGAATGTGCTTCAACAAAATTTGCTCATCCAGCTTTTGTCCCTGGTCCAGAGGTTTTTTTTTTCTGTTTTTTATTTTTTAAATCTTTTTTTAAAGAACCTTGAAAGAGTTAAAGATTGTCCAGTTTTAGTAGTTGGTGCTGGTGGTCTTGGTTGTGAAATTTTGAAGAATTTGGTTATTTTAATTTTACTTTTAAATATATTTTTTTATTTTTAAGGCATTGTCAGGCTTCCGAAACATTGAAGTTATTGATATGGACACAATTGACCTTACAAATCTTAACAGACAATTTTTATTTCGGTAATATTTATTTAAATAGTTTTTTTTATTTTATTAGGTCTTTGACTGCATTAATTAATAAAGTTTTGGTGCGTTGACCATCTTGAACTTTATTAATTAAAATATATTTTTTTAATAATTAAATTTTTCTTCTTACAAATTTAAAATAAATTACTTTTTATTTTTCAAATACCATTTTTAAAATTATTTTTTTTTTCTAGTGAAAACGATGTTGGCTCCTACAAAGCAGAAGTTGCTGCAGCTTTTGTTCGGAAACGAGTGCAGGGATGTCGTCTTACTGCGTAGAAATATTTTTTTTAACAATAAATTAAATTTTTCTATTTAAGACATAATTGTAAAATTCAAGATAAGGAATTAGACTTTTACGGCAAATTTTCAATTATAATTTGTGGTCTTGATTCTATTGACGCTAGAAGATGGTTAAATGCTACTGTTGTATGTTTTTTATTTATTTTAATTTTTAAATAATTTTTAAGTGTTCGCTAGTTGAATTTGATGACGAAAATAAACCTCGTTCAGGTACAATTATTCCTTTAATTGATGGAGGTACTGAAGGGTTTAATGGAAGTGCTCGTGTTATTTTACCTTACCACACACCTTGTATTCAATGCACAATAAATTTATATACACCACAGGTTTTTAAAAAATACTTTTTGGTTAATTCCTTTTTTGTTGTTGTCTTTTTTAAGTTAATCTTATTAAAAAATTGAAATTCTTAAAACCCTAAACTTGGATTTTGTCCTGCAATTTATTTATTAACTTGAGTCTAAGATGGTGACCAAAAACATCTTAAGCTCAAACCCAATATTCTTACAAAAGCCTGAGTCTGTCCTTTTATTACAAAAAGAAAGGTCAAAACTTTGACTAAATCTTCTATTCCATCTTTAATTAAAATTTTTTTACCTAAATATAATTTATTTTAAATAAAATTAAAGGTCAATTATCCATTATGTACAATTGCCCATACCCCAAGATTACCCGAACATTGTGTTGAGTATGTAAAAGTTGTTTTATGGGATAAATACAAACCTTTTGGTGAAGGTAATTTTTTAAAAAAAATTCTAAATAAAAAAATTTAATTTTTATTTTTTTAGAAATAACACTTGATGCAGACAATCCACAACATGTAGAATGGACATTTAGAAAAGCACAACAACGTGCTAATGAATATGAAATTTTGGGTGTTGATTTACGCCTTACTCAAGGAGTTTTGAAAAGAATAATTCCTGCCGTTGCTTCAACTAATGCAGTAATTGCTGGTTTATTTTTATTTTAAATTTATTTTATATTTTATTTAAAAAGGTTGTTGTGCACTAGAAGCATTTAAATTGGCTTCAAAGTATTTTTTTTAATTTAATTTAATTTTTGTTTAATTTTTAAGTATTGCAATGCCAATGCAAAATTATTTAAATTTTGCTAATATTGAAGGAATTTGTTTTAATGTAGTTTCAATGGAAAGAGATCCAGAATGTTTTGTTTGTGGTACAAGTCAATCACTTACTTATCATATTGGAACAGAACAAACGCTTGGAGAATTTATTGAACAATTAAAAAATAAATTGTATGTATTAGAAGAGAAAGTATTTTTTTTTTAATTTTTATAAAGGGGGTTAGGTTAAATTTTATTTTTAAATTTTTCAGTCATTTACGTAATCCATCAATTAAAACAAGCGATTCTTTTCTTTATGAAATTAATTCATTAATTCCTCAAATGGAATCTACAAGTAAAAAAAATCTTAGAAAAAAATTAAAAGAATTAAATATAACAGAAGATTGTGAATTATTAATTGCTGATGGTTCTCTTATTAAACCAATTATTTTTAGAATTAAATATAAACAACAACAATTGGGAGGATAATTTAAAGACTACATATTACAATATATTTATTTTTTTAAATTAAATTTTTTTTTTAATTAATAAAATAATTAAAATTAATTTAAATTTTAATTGTAAAAATTGTTTCTTTTAGTAAAGAATTAAATAATTAAAAAAAATTTTTTTAATTGAGACTAAAATTTTTATTTAAATTTTATTTAATTATTTCTTTTACTAGCGGTGTTGGCCGGCCTTCGGCCGTCCCACCCCGCTAGCAACAACATAAAACATAAACACCTAAAACAAAATCAAAACAAAGCTAAAACTTTATCATACAAACTTAAAGTATCAAACTAAATATTCCATCAAAAACTCACTTATCACATCGCAGACTCAAATATACCATTCTCAAGAGTTTTAACTCAAATATCACCTTTTCATATGTCCAGACTCAAATATCCTTTTTAGAACAGATACAAATTTAATACTCAAATAACTCATAGCAATGTTTTCTAATATCATTAACTGTACACTCTAATATCACATAATCAACTATCTCAAACTTAAATACTAATGTCCATATGGCTAGACTCAAATATCCTATCTACACCCTACTGTGTCTAAGACTCTAATAACTTATATCACCTTTTCCAGACTCAAATATCCCATCAAGTTCAAATACACCTTGCTACAGTGTCATAGACTCAATAATCCAAATAAACTGTTTCAGACTCAAATATCCCATTACAATGCAAAATACACCTTACTCAACTATCTCAGACTCAAACAACCCATATCAAATTTTCCAGACTCAAATATAACGTATTCAAACGTCAAATGCTTGAAAATCACTTTTTATTTATCCAGACTCAAATATTCCTTTAAACATAACGTAATTCCTCCCACTCTAATGCCTTTTATAAAGACTCGCGTGTCCTAGTCACTTGTATCAGATATAAGATCCTAGTCAACTGCCCTGTGCTTATACAGAACTCACACTCTATCTTATCACACCTAACAACAGCGTTTTGTTATGTTGACGGTCTACCATATGAAGACTGATCAAAAATGCATTGCTTTTATACTATTCATACACTTAGACTTAACTTTCTTATGCTTAATTTCACACACTTAAGTTTTTAAGCTTAAACTCTTCTTCTTTTACTTTTACTATAAAAACCCCAATTTTCGCTTCTCCCAGATCACTTTACTATAAAAGACCTCATTTTCATTCACTTCAAAAACCTTACTATAAAAGGACAAACAAACAAACAGACACCACTTCTATTTTATATAATAAGATTTTAAATATTAAACTAGTATTCGGCGCCGGATTCCGGATCCAACCGGATTTTTCCGGATCCGGAATCCAGAAGTTTTTATAATTAAAACATTCCGGAATATATTAAAATTACGGACGTAATTTCCGGATTAATTCCGGACAGGATTATAGACCCCCGGATCCGGCAGGGTACTGTCCGGAAAATTATAAATCCGGTCCGGAAAAATCAATTTTAGTGAATATTATATTAAACAATTCCCTTTAAAATAAAAAAAAGTATATAAAGAAAAAAAGAAAATAAAAAGTTTTAATTATTTATTGATCTTTCTTCTTTTTTCTGTTAAATCTATAGGCCATTGGCCAATCTTTTTATTTAATAATAATCGATTAATTCTAACTAAACAAAAAATTCTTTTATTTATTTAAATAAATTATTTTTTATTTTATTTATGATTATTATTTTTAATTTTTTAATTAATTTATTCCCTATATTAGCTACACCAGAAAATCCTTCAATTACTTTTGAACATTATTATCAATTTGGAAAAAATGAATATACAAAAGGGAATTGGTTAGATTGTGTTTCTTTTATGTTAAAAGCAATTGAAGATTTTATTTATTATAAAGAAGAAGTAAAATTAAAAATTATTTTTTAATTAATTAAATTAATTTTTTTAATTATTTAAAGGTATTAAAATGTCAAAGGTTTAATTAATTTAATTTTTAAAAAATTTTAGAAAATATTTTTTAATTTTTAACGTTTGTTAAGGTAAAAGAAAATTTAAAAAAAAAAATTATTTTTTTTTTTTTAATTAATTCTTTTAAAAGAATTTGTCAAGGGAAGTACTATAGCAATGAATTTTCAAGTTTTCAAGAATTTTCTTTAGAAATAAAATTTAAATATTTATTTTTAAATATTCAATTAAATAAAGGACGTTGTTTACAAAGGTAAATATTTTTTAAAGAAAAAAAAATTTAATTTTTTTTAAAGTTGTCGAATTGAAAAATTTACTGAACAAAGGCCAGCTTTAACTAATCCAAATAAATTATTAAAAGATTTTAATAAAAGAAAACCTTTTGATTATTTACAATTTTGTTATTGGAAGGTTGGTATTTTACTGTTATCCCACTTTTTGCGGACTTTTTTTGCGGACAAAAATTATAATATTTTTGTTTAATTTCCCTCTATTTGTCATAGACAGAATTTAATCGAAAAGATTAGTTTTTAGGTATAAACTTTGGAAAATTTGTTTGATATTTTATTTGCTGTTTATTATAAAATAAAAATTTGGGATTTACACAGAAAAAGACTCCATCAAGTTTTTATAGGACAATTTGGATAGTTGGGAGAGTTTGTGTGTGGAGGGAATTAATTGGTAAAGGAGACGTTTTTGAAGAAATTATAAGGATATATTGGCCATTGGATTAATTGTTTTTTTACATTGTCTTTTAAAAAATAAAATTTGTCCGCAAAAAAAGTCCGCAAAAAGTCCGTAGGGATAACAGGACTGGAAGTTTTTTTTAATTAAATTAAATTAATTAAAATAAAAGTTAGGACAATTAGAACAATCTGTAGGTGCAGCATATACTTATTTAATAGCTAATTTAGAAGATGAAGATACTTTAAATAATTTACATTTTTATATGGAACAAAAAGGATTTAAAAGGGAAATGCTTATTGATTTATGGAAAAAACCTTATGAAGTAAATTAATTTAAATAAAAATTATTTTTTTAGAATTTTTATTTAAAAGCACTTAATTCTTATGATAAAAAAGAATGGTTAAATTGTGTTAATTTATTTAAAGAATCATTACAAAAATTTTGGGAAGCATTAGAAGATTGTAAATTAGAATGTGAATATTTAAATAATTATTATTATGAAGAAGAAGAAGAAGAAGAATGGAGTGCTTTTATAGCAAGTAAATATTTTTTGTTTAAACATTTTATTAAACTTGAATAGAAAATACAATTAATATTTACAAAAGTTTGTATTTTAAAACTTAAAACTTTAAAATAAACTTGTTGTATTTTCGAACTTAAAACTTGAACTTCAAAATTAAACTTTTTTGTATTTTCGAACTTAAAAAATGTATTTTTTTATAAAAAGTTTATTTGTGTTTTTCTCTTAATAAAATTATTTAATTTTCAGAATCTTACTTACTAATTCTACAATGTCAACAAAATTGTTTTAAACAATTAAGTTTTCTCAATGGTCGTTATTTAAAACATTTTTTACTTTCCCATTTTGAACATTTACATATTTGTCAATTTAATTGTAAGAGAAATAAAATTAATTTAATTTAATTTTTTTCTTAAAAAGTAAAACATGGAAGAGATGCTTGTCAATCTGTAGAGAATTCTCTTTTAATTAAACCAAAAAATATAATTATGAGAAGAAATAAATTATTTTATTTAAATATATTTAATGGTGGTAATATATTAAATGATACAATTAATTTATTTCAACCTAGTGAAGTAAAAAAATTTTTTTTTTAATTTAAATTTAATTTTTTTAAAAGGAAATTAAACATTTTTTAATGAGAGAGAAATTAGAACAACATTTTTTAAATTTTATGGAATTAAATTCTGTTGGTTTATTTTAAAATTAATTAAATTTAAAAAATTTATTTTTTAATTAAAATTAAAAAAAAATTTTTTTTTAAAAAGAGGTTAAATTCTATAAAAGTTAAGACATACTTCATTTGTTTATTTATTTAATAGTCATTTGGATAAATAAAATTATGAAATTTTGTTTAAAAATACTTTAAACTGTTTCCTACCTTAGATAAAAATTTCAGAATTTTTGGTCAATTATTTGACTAGTTTTAAGGAAAAATAAGAAGAATTGTCTTTACTAAAGTGTTGCCCTTTCTTCATTTTTGCAACCAAAAATATTTTTTATAATTAACCAAAAATATTTAAAATTTTTTTAAAATTAAGTTAAGACATTGGGGAATATTTTTGCAAAATTTCATGTTTTTATCTTTTAATCTGAATTAATTATTAATTAAATAAAGTGGTACTTTTAGTTATGCTCCCAAAAGTCCGCAAGTTTTGTCCGCAATTTTTTACATTTTTTAAATTATTTTGGAGGCATAAAATTAACAAAATTTTTTTTTTAAATATCATCAAATGTATATCAATTTCTCTTCTCTTAACATCTCCCCTCCACAAAAATTTAGAGTTTAATTAGAGATTTTAGAGAACAATTTTTTGAAATTGTTGTAATAATTAATTTTTTATTTTTTAAAATATAAAACTTTCCATTACCTTTATATATATTACCAAAAATATTATAAAATAATCGTTTTATAATCAGTATGGAAATTATTAATATATATTTTAAAAAATAATTTCTGAGAAAAAGAACTTGCGGACTTTGTGCGCATAACTGAAAAGTACCAATAAATTAATTTAATTTTTTTCAAAGCTTTAAATTTAAAATAAAAATAAAAATATTTTTTTTTTAGTCAACTTCTTTTATTTCTTCATCTCCATTACCTTTTGAATTTAATTTAATTGACCAATTTAATTATTCAAAATTATTACATAATTTAATTTCTCCAAAAGAATGTTTATTTTTACGTTCATCAGCAGACTTTTTTCCGGAATATTTTCCTCATTTCCGGAAACTTTTAATTTCAGAATTTTTAAACAGAATTTCTGAAATTTATGAACTTGAAGAACTTCCAAGTTTTGAGGGAATTTATTGTGTTTCTAAAGGTTAATTTTAAACTTTTTATAAAATACAAAATTTGTATTTTATTTATTGACTAAAATACAATTAATTTCCGTTCCGGAAAATTTATTTACAAAAATATTAATTTAAATTACGAAGTCGAGTATTTTAGAAAAATCGAGATTCGAGAATAACCGAGGCTCTATTCTTGTTGGCCTTTTCCGAGGGAAAAGACTCTCGTTTCTGGTCTCGGTTATTTTAAAATTAATTTTTAATTTAAATATTTTATTAAATTAAAATATTTTTTAAATAAAATAAATTATTTTTTAGGTTTATTTGGTAAAAGCAATTGTGGACAACATAATCCAACAATTTCAGTTTCAATAAATGAAGGTAATTGTGGACAAATTGGTGGGGGAGAACAATTTACTGGATGTACAATTATTTTATGTGAAGAAAAATAATTAAAGAAAATTATTTTTAAAAAAAGATGAAATTATATTTAAATATTAAATATTTTTTTTAAAAAACTTTGAATTATCACACTCTATCTTATATCATAATTAATTTAAAAAATATATTAAATATTCTCCCTATTTTTTTCTTTTTTTTTATTTTAATTTAATTAATTTAAATTAATTTTAATTTAAATTAATTAATTAAATTAATTTTTTTTTTTTGCCTTTATTTTCATTTAATCAGATAAAAATATTTTTATTTTTTACATTTATTTTAATGCTTTAATTTTTTTCAAAATATTTTACAACAATTAATTCCGGCTATTTATTTAATGTTAAAAAAAATATTGTATTTTCCCTTTTTCTCCCTATTTTTCTCTTATTTTCCCTTTATCTCTAATTTAAAAAAATAAAACATTTTTAAAATGATTCATTTAATTTTCTAAATTTTTTTCTGATTTATTTAGATAAATATATAAAATTAATTTTTCTTTTTTTACATTTTATTTTCAACAACATTTTTATTTAATTTTTAATTTTTTTTAAAAAATAATTAATTTTATTTTTATTTTTAGTTTTAATTTTTTAATTTTTCAATGTTTTCCTTAGGGAAGACTTTTATTTTTATTTTATTTTTTACTTTCTTTTTGGTGGTGAATGCTTCGAATATTGAAAAAAGTGAAGAACAATTGGATAATGGTAAATTAAAAATTATTTTTTAATTTTTAAAAGGGGGGAGTAAAGAGGGAAAATTAAAAGATTGGTTGGGTTAACTTTTTGCTTTATAAAATGGTTAGAAACGAAGTTAGGGCTATTAAATTTTGATCAAATATTTGTTATACTTTTGACTATCATGGTTAAAAATTTGAAAATTTTTGGGTTCGTATTTCGATAGTTTTTGAATTTTTAAATAATTACAGTATACCCCTCTATATTTTTAAGTAAAAATAAAATAATAATTATTTAAATTTTATTTTTTATTTTTTTTTAGATTCTGAAGAAGAAAAGCAAAAGGAAGAATTGGACTCCTTCTCTGGATTAAACAAAAAACGAAAACCTAGTGCTTTTGGTTCTTATAAATTTGGGTATAAAGAAGAGAAGAAAGAAGAAAAAAAGGATGATGATTTTATTAAACCAATTTCGAATTATTTTACCGAAACTTATCAACCAGAATTTCCATCCCCTTGTATGACAGCAACAGAAGGAACTTCAACAAATATTTTGCAATTTGATATTTGTTCTCCTCCTTTAAATGAAAATGTTTTAAATGAAATTAACCTCAAAAAAGATCCTCGTATTAGTAAAGGAAAAGTTCCTTTTGCCTTTCAGTTCTGTCCTCCAAAAAATAATGGAGAAAAATGTACTGAAAACCCTGGGTAAATATTTAATTATTTAAAAAAAGGTTAGAGAAGGAGAGAAATAGTGTAGTGCTAACATTGTAAATTTAAGAGAGACAATACTTATTATTTTTTAAATTATTTTAATTAAATATAATTTAAAATTTTTTTAGTTATTTGGTCTGTTATATAAGTCAACTTGATCCAGAGAGAAAAGGAGAAAAAATTTCACTTAAATTTGCTGTTGGTAATAAGAACAAAGACCCTATGTTTAAAGAATGCGACGTTAAACAGAAAAATGAATTATGGGATGGAGCTGGACCCAAACATGGATTTTTGGTTAATTATTTATCAGACGGTCAATTCCAATTTTCTGCCAGTTATACTGAGAAAAAGTAAGAAAACTTCTTATTTATTTCAATAAATGTATTTAAATATAAAAGTCAGACAAAAAGGAAATAGTGTAGTATTTACGTTATATGAATAAGAGAGACAACCCTTACCAGAGAAAAAATAAATCATTTTTTCTTAATTTTTTCCTTTAAGATTTACCTACAATGTTGGTTTAGAAAATTGTCTTTTAATTCGTTTATTTGAAAAGAATTCATTTTTATCTGGAGCATATGCAACTGGAAAAACTGCCACAAATCAACCAATCTATCCAAAGGAAGGAAACCCCCCAGAATCAACTTTTAAAAAATTAGCTAATGGAATTCTTCTTGAAGATACCGATTTTGTTGGTCCCTGGCTTTTAGGAGCAGATATCTTTCTTCGTAAACAATCACCTTTATATTTAACAACATTAATTAAAACTAAACATACAAAATGCCTTCCCCAATTTTCATATATGTCTACTGAATTAGAAACTAATTATTCAAATATTTCATTAAAATTAGAAGGTAAAGGGTAAGTGGTACTTTTTAATTTAAAAAATAAAATGGGGAAATTTAATTAATTTAATTTAATTTAATTAATTTCTTTTTTTTTTTAAGAGGCCATAAAGGAACAGATATATTAAAACTTTCATTGTCTTCATCTAATAAATTTACAATGAAGCATTTACTTAATATTACACAAAACATTACTTGCCATATTGGGTCAGATTATGAAGGAAATGATTGTTCAATTGCTTGTTTAAATAATAATTCACTTAAAAATGGGTAAAAATTAAATTAAATTAAATTTTAATTAATTTAAATTTAGTTTTACATTTAATTATACAAATGATTGTATTTTTTTACTTTATCGTACAAAATCTTGTAGCTGTTTGAAATTAAATGAAAGTAAATTACTTAATTTCAAGTACTTTCCCTTTTATGCGGACAATGTCCGCAAATTTTTATCTGCAAGGTTACAATATTTATTTTCTCAAAACTTTGCGGATAAAAATTTGCGGACATTGTCGGCATAATGGGAAAGTATTTGAATTTAATTTAATTTAAAGATCTTTTAACTTCTTTTAATAAAAATGAAAATAATACAGCTTATGTGATATTTGAAGATAATAAAGTAATCCATGGAAATATAACTGGTGAATTACCTTTAAATTGTAAAGTTAATTCAATTCCACGTAATTCTTTTGGAAAGGTTTTTTTAATTAAATTAATTAATTTTAAATTTTTTTAAAGGTTTCTACTAAAATAAATGGAACAAATTTTCTTTATCTTGAATATAAACGAATTGATAAGAATTGTACAGAAGGAACTCCGACAGTTGGCCCAGTAAGGAAATTAAAATTTTAAATAAAAATAATTTTTTTATAGATACATCAAATTGTTTATGAAAAGGATGAAGTATATAAGTAAAAGTAAAACAAGTTTTAAATGAAAATTAAAAGAAAATTAAATTTTAAAAAAATATCCTATAACTATAATTTTTATTTAATAATTTTATAATATTTCTTTTTTAATAAACATTTTTTAATCAAAATTTTGTTTTTCTTTTAATAATTTCAAATTCCAATTTTCCGCCAGAATTTTTATATTTTGAAATGAATTTGATGTTCATTCGCTTCGAAAATTTAATCAATTAAATTACTGTAAATATTACTTTTTTTTTTATTAGTTATTTCGCCTTACTTTGATTGAATGTATAAATATTTTTATTATGTTGTGTCATTTTTACTAAAAAAAAGTAATTTTGGCAATTGATTCCTTGATTATGAAATACTTCATTATAAAACATTTAATTTTTCTTTTTTAGTTTTTAGATAAAATTATCTTTACCTATAAATTTCAATCCTAAAAATGGGAAAAGAAAAGGTTCATATCAACATTGTAGTTATTGGTCACGTCGATTCTGGTAAATCTACAACGACTGGACATTTAATTTACAAATGTGGTGGAATCGACAAGAGGACTATCGAGAAGTTCGAGAAGGAAGCTCAGGAAATGGGAAAGGGATCGTTCAAATATGCCTGGGTAATTCATTTTTATTAATACACTTCTTATTTGTTCTAATTAAGGTGTTGGACAAGTTGAAGGCAGAACGTGAACGTGGTATTACTATTGACATTGCTCTTTGGAAGTTCGAGACTGCTAAGTACTATGTCACGATTATTGATGCTCCTGGACATCGAGACTTCATCAAGAACATGATTACTGGTTTCTTATTAGATTATTGATTCTTCTAACTTTTATTTAGGTACTTCCCAAGCTGATTGTGCTGTTTTGGTAGTTGCTTGTGGAACTGGTGAATTCGAAGCAGGAATTTCTAAGAATGGTCAGACTCGTGAACACGCACTTCTTGCTCAGACTTTGGGAGTCAAGCAACTTATTGTTGCCTGTAACAAGGTTTTTGATCTGTTTGCTTTCTTTCTTACTCAATTTAGATGGACACGACTGAGCCACCTTTCTCTGAAGCTCGTTTTGAAGAAGTCAAGAATGAAGTCTCTAGCTTTATCAAGAAGATTGGTTACAACCCTGCAACCGTTGCTTTTGTCCCCATTTCTGGTTTCAACGGTGACAACATGCTCGAGCCCTCTGACAGGATGCCATGGTTCAAGGGATGGAACATTGAGAGGAAGGAAGGAAATGCTAGTGGAAAGACATTGTTGGAGGCTCTCGATGCCATCCTTCCTCCAAGTAGGCCTACTGATAAGCCACTTCGACTCCCTCTTCAAGACGTTTACAAAATTGGAGGTTTACTTTTGATTTTACCTTGAAGAAATTTAAAATCTTTTTAGGTATTGGAACTGTTCCTGTTGGACGTGTTGAGACTGGTATTCTCAAACCTGGAATGGTTGTTACCTTTGCTCCTCAAGGAATTTCTACTGAAGTTAAATCTGTTGAAATGCACCACGAATCACTTCCTGAAGCTGTTCCTGGTGACAATGTTGGTTTCAACGTGAAGAACATTTCTGTCAAGGATATTCGTCGTGGATCAGTTACATCTGATTCTAAGAATGATCCTGCAAAGGAGACAAAGCAATTCACTGCTCAAGGTTAATTTTTGTTTGAACAGAGCAGCTAATTTGTGACATTTTAGTTATTATCATGAACCACCCTGGACAGATTGCTGCTGGTTATACTCCTGTTTTGGACTGCCATACAGCCCACATTGCTTGTAAGTTCAATGAACTTAAGGAGAAGGTTGATCGTCGAACTGGTAAAAAAGTTGAAGACAATCCAAAGGCCTTGAAGACTGGAGATGCTGGTTTGCTTTAAAGCCTATTCTCTTTCTAAAATTCATTTTAAGGTATCGTCGACTTAATTCCTACCAAGCCAATGTGCGTTGAGGCTTTCACTGACTATGCTCCTCTTGGACGTTTTGCTGTTCGTGACATGCGTCAGACTGTGGCTGTTGGTGTAATCAAGGCTGTTGAGAAGGTTGAGGCTGGTGGAAAGGTCACAAAGTCCGCTCAGAAGGCTGGAGCTGCTGCTGGAAAGAAGAAATAGCAGGCATGACGAAGAATATTTAAAAAGAAAATCCACACATCGTTATTGCAAATATATGTCATTCTTTGATTTAAAAAATGTTGTTTTTGGGATTTTTTTTGTTAATTGGTAATTATATATTTGTTTGAAATGAATTTCCTTGTTATTTCTTGGTTTTTATAAATATAAAAGTTTCCTTTCTCTAATATATTGATATTTACTATTAATTTTGAGTTCTATATTGCTGCAATCTATTTGCGATAGCTTCCTTAGATTGTATTACTGAAAATTCAGGACTTCAAACCATTATTTAATTGTTATAGTTGGATTAAAACCTTTTCTAGATTTTTGATTAATAAACAATTATAAATGGAAATTGATTTTGAAGGATGTTCTAATTCTTCTCCATTACTTGTATCCGAAAAGAAAAGACATATCAAAGCAAATTATGAAAAACCAGTACTTGAGCCATTGCTTGATCTTGAAGAAAAATTTGTTGCTGATTTAAATGGAGCTGATATTGTTGTCAAGATACCTTTACATGCTCAAAGGATTTTTTCTATGGTTTAGCTTATTATTTTTTAAGGGAAATTTTAATTAAATTTAGGGAAGTTTTGGAACTTTTGTGGGGCAAAGGATGAATTTTGTGAATTCGAGATGTTTTTCAGTTCAGCATGATTTTTCATGTGAAGCAGGAACGAGTGAATATAGTCTGGTCAAAAGCACTAGTTTTGAGAGTAAACAAAATGGAAAAGAATGGATAGGTATTTTTTAAATTTATTAAGGTTTAGGAAAAATTTTTTAAAAGGGGCTTCCTAATAAATATTTTTAAAATTGTCTTTATTGTTTTCTTTCAGTTTCTCCTGCATTTTGAATTTAAAAAAATAAGATAACGGTCATAATTTAAATTTAATTTTTCTTTTAAAATAAACGATCAGTAAAAGTGTATAGTTCTATTCAATAAAATTCACTATTAGAAGGAAAATTTTAAAAAGGGAAGGATTTATTATATGTTTATCCCTGTGAATCAACTCTGTCAAGTATTACCTAAATTGCTTTGTTTATTCTCATGGTCAATTGATATTCTCATTCGATTAATAAGACATTATTTTAATATTTTAGATTTAATTAATTAAATTATATTTATTTTTTCAGATAAAAACACAGGTGGTGGTTTACTTCATTTATCTCCTGTTGAAGCATTTTATTTGGTATTCTTTTTTATTTTTTTTATTTAATTTTTAGTTAAATGAATTAAATGTTCTTCAAATTAATGGAAATATTCCAAAAGAAAATGACCAAATTTTTGAATTTTTTATTTCAATTTTTGGCTCTTCATTTGTTAGAAAATATATAATTTATAGGTTTATTAATTAATTTAAATAATTATTTTTCAAAAAAAGATATTTTCGAAAGCTTGGTTGGGTTGTTCGTGATGGATTACCTTTTGGTGTAGATTTTTGTAAGTAATTTTTTTTTTAATTTTAATTAAGAGGAATATTTTAAATAAAGAGGAAAAAGAGGTTTAAAGGAAAGTTTTGATGTTTTTCTTGATTTTTTAATTAAATTTTAGAAATTTTTAAAAAATTGTTAATGCAGTATTTTATCCTTTTTTTCCTTTTTCATATTTTCAATTTTTATAATTTCCATTTTATAAAAATAATTTTGAATTCTTTCAATTTAATTAACAATTTTAATTAAAATTTAATGAGGTCGAGGTTAAAAAACCGAGATCCGGATAATCGAGATTTTCCTCATTGGTCTCGTTTCCGGAAAGACCTCAATCTCAGCAAAGTCTCGACCTTATTCAATTAATTTTAATTTAATTTATTTTACTTAATAATTTTATTTAGTACTTTACAAAGATGGAATTGAATTTAATCATTCATGTGCAGGGATTAGAATAGTTTCATTAACAGATTCAATAATTAAAAATATTTCAATTAGTGCTTCTCAAAGAGAATTAAATAATTGTAAAAAACAATTTTTAATTGCTGCTGTTGATTTTAAGGTTTTGGAAGAAAAAGTTAAATTAAAAGATGTAGAAATGGCTAAAATAAAGGTTTTTTATTTTTAAATAATTAAAAAATTTATTTTTTTTTTAAAGGTTCTTTTCCTAAATCATTGGAGTTTGGATAAACAAAGAGCAATTGATTTAATTTAATTATAATATTTAAAATATTATTTATTTTTCGTAAAATAATATGTACATAAAATGACAATTAATTAATTAATTATAAATTAACTGTCAATTTTCTTTCTTTTTTTTTTTAATATTTAGCAGTATTTTGATAGTCATTTTTAATTATAATTAATTTTTATTTTTAATTGTCACGTGAGATGTTTAAATTAAAAAACAGACTTTTTGGTTATTTTCTTTTATTATTTAATTAAAAATAATAAAAGATAATCTTATCTTTGTTAAATAAATAATCTTCTAATAAAAATCTTTCTTTTCTCATAAAATAATTTCTAAGACTCTAATGTACTTTTTGGAATAATAGTGAATATTTAATTAAAAAATTAAAATTTAAAAAAAAATTCATTTTTCTTAAAGCTTTATTTAATTGTTATTTAATTTTTAATATTTAATTTAAATTTTTATTACTATTATACTACATAATATACTTACAATTAATCTTTTTATTTTTTTCTTTTTTTTTTTTAATTTATCAATTTCTTATCAGTTAAAATAAATAAATAAAAATCTATAAAAATTATTTATTTAATTTTTTTTATTTATTTATTTATTAAATAAATTAAAATACCTCATTTAATTGTTTTAAACAACAAATAAATTGTTTTAAAAAAAATGGAAAAAACAACAACAAAATATTCTTTTAAAAAAATTAAAAATAATTTTCCAAATTATTTTTCTAATTTTTCCCCTTTTGTTTCTTTAACTGCACTTTCTGCTTTAATTCTTTTAATTTTGCCTGGAAAATTATTTTATGAAGAATTACCTTCTAGTGGGGCTGTAACTATATTTAATGTTTTGAGAGATGAAAGAGAATTTAGTTGTGGTGGAGGACCTTTTTCTTATTATGCTGCAAGTTTAATTAGCCTTCCTTGTGATCGACAATCTAGTTAAAATTGTTTTAAATAAATTTTAAATTTAAAAAAGGAGGAAAACTGAGGGACGTTTTGTCGCCAATATTTTATCGCCCTTTCTTATAATTATTTTTTGAACTTTTTTTTTGTTTTTACTTTAATAATTCTTTTTTTATCATTCAAAAGCTTAGAATAATCTTTAGATTATTTTTTTCCTAATTAAATTTCTGATCTATTTAGATTCAATAAAAAAAAATAAATGTAAATAAATTGAGGAGTAATTTATCATTTCAGTTTTTTATTTTTCTTATATTTGTTCGAATAAATTAATTAGAAAGCTTCAAATAATTAAAAATAATCTCAAATTCTAATCCTTTAAATGGTAATAAAATTTTTAAAAATTCACAAAAATTATTAGGTCAATATTTAGGTGGCACCAAAACGTCCTTTAAAATATTTCAACTTTTATTTAAATTTAATTTAAAATTTAAGTTCATCTCTGTTGTGAAAAACATGACATTTGTTACGAACAATTACAATTAAATCAAACAATCTGTGATGATATTTTTTGTTCTTGTTTGAACTCAATAAAAACAAGTATTTACTGTGAAAATGTAGCTCATCCAGGGTTATGCTTAGCAACTAGAACGTTTGTTTATTTTTTAATTTAAAAAAAGGTTTTAAGCTTTTATACAGATTTTTAAATTTTTTTAATTGTCGCATCAAAATGTCCTAAAAATTATTTTTTATATTTTTCAATATTTATTTTTAATTTTTTTCCAAAAGATCACCAAATATTTATTTAATATAAAAACACAAAATTCAATGGATTTTCTCCTTAATTAAATAAAAAATTAGAGTTTTAATTATTAAAAAAAAAAAATATTTTTTATTTAAAATAATTTTTTTTCACAGTTTTGGTCACCTTTTTCATTGGAGCGCAAATTGTACAGCCGATTTTTCTGTTGAACAAATGCCTGTTGAATGTTTAATGCTTAATAATAATAATGAAAGGGGGGATGATAATATTTATAAATAAATAAAAAGAGAAAAATATTTATTTAGTCTTTTATATAAAACACAAAAATTATTTAATTTTTTTTTCTGTTTATTTTTGTATTTTTTTTTAAAATATTTTAATTATTTAAAAATAATTAAAAATTTAATTTTTTTTAAATAAAAGTAAAGGGAAATTAATAGGGGATAAAGTTATTCCAAAACTTGTAAATATGTTATTTATTGTTCAAAAATCACCAAATTTTGTATAGATACTCTCTATAGTGTTAACTAATTTTTCTAAAAATTTTAGAATTTTTGGTTAAAAAATTCTAAAGTTATGGGCAAAAAACAAGGATAGGGTGTACTTTAGTAAAAATAATTCTGATATTTTCAATCAGAAATTCTGAAAAATATTTAATTAATTTATGTCTTATTTTAAAGGTTATTTCAAACAAAAAGGAACCATTTTTAATTAATTTTTAAAATTTATTACCGATTTTTAATATTTTTTCTGGCACCAAAACGTCCTTAAAAATTTTTATTTTTTTTTTTAATTAAAATAAAATTATTTTTTTTTGCAATAATTTGTCAAATTTAATTTGGTAAAAAGTTTATTTATTTTTAATTTCCCTTTCCTATTTAAATAAACAATTATTTTCTCGTTTTTATTTAATGACGTTGAAAAATTAATTTTTAACTTTTTGCAAAAAAAATTTTTTTTTTAATTTAAATTAATTTTAAACTTTAATCAAGGACATTTATTTTAATAGAGAAGATTATATAAAATGAAAGGATTTTATTGTTTAAAAAAAAGAATTAATTAAATATATTTATTATAGGTCATTTAGGGGAATAAATTATTTTTAATAATAGCTAACCCAAAACATCAACATACAAAAGAAAACTTAAAGTAAACCAAGTTGGTGTTCAAATGTCCTAAAAGGTTAGTTATTCTTCTTTTTAATTTCTATTTTCTTTTTTTCTGTTCACTTTTGCAAAAGTATTTTAAATATTTTTAATTCAATTTTTTATAGGGAAATTTTAAAATTTAAAGAAGATTTTGGTAACAATTAAATTAAATTAAATTAAATAATTAATTTTCCCTTTTATTCTTTTTTTAAATTTTATTCTTCTTCTTTTAAAATTTATTTTTAACTTTTTTTTTGCGCAACCTTTTATATTTTTTAAAATAAAGAAAACAAAAGAAATTAATTAATTTTTATTCTTTCAATTTTTTTTCCTCCAAAAGGTTTAAATTAATTAATTTTTTTAACCTTTAGCTTTATTTTAATTTTAAACATTTTGTGTTAATTTTTATAACTAAAAAACTTTCTCCCACTTACGTCATTTCTTTTTAATCAAACAATTTTTTTATTCCTTTTATAAATTATTTTTTTTATTTTCAAGGTTATTTTGAATTAATTTAATAAATTAAATTTTCAGACTCTAATGACCCTTTATTTAAATAAGTTTTGTTTAGAAGTGGTAAAGTTGAGTAAAAAAATATTTTTTTAATTTTTATTTAAATAAATTAATTATTTTAATTATTTTTTTTCTAACTTTCTCTTTAATAAAAAAAATTTTTTTCTTTGTTATTTTTTCTTTTCTTTTTTAATTTATTTTAATTTTATTATTATTATTGTTATTAGCTTTTACTAACTTGAGTTGTTCACAAACTATTTTTTTTAAATAATTCTTTTATTTATTTATGTAACTATAACAACTGAAATTAAAAAATAATTTTAAACTATTTATATATTAAATTTTAAAAGAAAAAAACGAATTTTTTTTTTGTTATTTTTATAAACAATTTTTTGGGTAAAAAGATAACACAACATTTTTTACATTATCAAAATTTTTTCATTATAACTTTTTGTTTAATTGATCAAAAATTCTGAAATTTTGTCCAAAAATGTTTAAATGTGTTCTCTAACTCGTCTAAAAATTTCAGAATTTTTGGTTAACTTTTTCAGAAATTCTGGTTGAAAATATCAGAAAAGTTTCTACAAAAGTACATTTTTCATTGTTTTTTAATCATAACTTTGTTTTTAATTAACCAAAAATTTTGAAATTTTTAGAGAATTTAGTTAAAACATTTTTGAATATTTTTGCAAAATTTCAGGTCTCTAACTTTTTATTTGACTTATTTATGAATTTTGGCGTAAACCTCACAAAACAATTTTTCCTTAAAAAATGTTGCAAAGACAAAAAAAATTAAACTTTTTTTCATTTCTTTTTTTTTCCTTCTCCTTTTTAAATAAAAATATTAAAAAAAAAAATAGTTTGTGTGCATTATTTTATTTATCCCCCAATTTGCCGAGTTTTTAATTTTTTTCCTTTAATTTAATTTTCCTGTTCCTCTTTAACATATAATTAATTTCTTTTTCTTCTTTTTATTTCCCACCCATTTATATTTTTTTTATTATTACCTTAACACAAACTTTTATTTTATTTTATTTCTTGATTAATTTTTATTTAAATATTTCTTTTAAAATTGTTTAATTAATTAAAAAGAAAATTTCTGAATTATTCCCTTTTTGGAATTATATTTAAAGAAAATTGTTATTTTCTTAATTAAAATTATATTTACCTTTAAAACCCCCCTTTAGGAAATTTTTTCCCCTTAGGGGAAAAAATTTCCCCTGAGGGAATTTTTTAAATTAAATTCCCTTTTTATTTAACAGATGGTTACTTCATCATTTAATTCTTCTTTTCCTTCTTTTACCCATCCATTTTGTAAAAAATTATTTTCTTCATCTTCTTCAAAAGATTCTCTTTCATTACCTTATGCCTATACAGACAAAGGGCCTGTTGAAGGAAAATTATATAAATTAAGGGATGGAAAATATATTGATGTATTTTTGGGTATTCCATTTGCTAAACCACCTATTGGACAATTACGATTTAAGGTAAAAATATAAGTTAAAGAATTTTGGGTAATTTGTTGAGAAAAGAAATTTTGGTTAATTATTTTTTGGCAAAATGTCCAAAATTAAACATTTGTTGAAATGTCCAATAATAACAAATGTTTATTCTCCATTTTAAATATGTCTTAATTCCATAGCAACTCTAATAAATAAAAAGAATAAACACAATTATTACCCAGATGTGTTCCAAAATATTAAATAAAATATCTGAGGGAATAGGAGAGTTTATAAATTAAATTTTGGATAATTTAAAGATTTCTTTATTTAATAAAAGAATAATTAAAAGATTTTAAAATTTTTTTTAATAGAAGCCAGAATATCCTGATCCTTGGGGGCCTCTTGCCCTTCCAGCAAATAAATACAAAGCTAGACCAATACAAAGGGACTTTATTTGGGACAGAATAGAATTGGGTGGAATACAAAAATCAGAGGATTGTTTGTATTTAAATGTAATGTCCCCTTCTTGGAATCCTCCTAATGAATTTGAAAATGGATGGCCTGTTATGGTAATTAATTAATAAATAATTATTTAAGAGTATTAAATTATTACTTTTTGTTTTCTTTTATTTTTGCCTTGAGAAAAAGAGAATTTTGTTTGAAAATAAAGGAAAAATTACATCGAGGCCGAGGCCCGAGGAAATCGAGACTTTTCTCTGTAGGGGCGAGAACTATTTTTCGAGACTAAAAAAGGACGAGAAGCTTGATCTCGTCCTGTTCTAAATTTCAAGGAATTTAAATTTTCTTTTTTAATTTATAATAGTTTAATTGTCCCACAAATTAATTATTCTTATATAATTAAAATATTCAATTAATTAATTAAAATTAAGGTTTATATTCATGGAGGTGGTTTTATTATCGATTCTGCAGTTAAATATCATTATTCTAATGTATCAAGGTTAGCCTAATTTTAAATTAATTTTTATTTCAATTTAACCTTTCAAAAAGTATTGAGATTATATTTCAATATTTGTATAATCTAATTAAAAAATAAATATTTCTCTTTAGAAATTTAGTCCGTCATGGCGTTATTGTTGTAACAATTCAATATCGCCTTGGACTTCTCGGATTTTTATGTACAGGCAATGATGGAGTATGTCCAGGAAATATGGGCTTATGGGATCAATTATATGCCCTTCAATGGATTAACAACAATATTTCTTCATTTGGAGGTGATCCAAACAAAATAACTTTATTTGGGCATTCGGCTGGTGCTGCTTCAATTGATTTATTAAGTCTTTGCCCTAAAAGTAAAAATCTTTTTTCTCAAATGATTTTAATGGGAGGAAGTTGTGAAACTAATTGGGCTGTTACTTCAAAAAATATTGTAGCTGAATATTCCCGTAAAAGGGCTAAACATTTTGGATTTAATGATGATGGAAGTGAATGGAATTTAGAGAAAAGTAAACAAATGATGCAATTTTTGAGGAAATTACCTGCTGAAACTTTTGGTAAAATTATATAATTTTGGGGGTAAAAGGAATTCCTTGTCCGGAGAATTCCTAGGGAAAATTTCTCCGTTCCTCTATAGGGAAAAGGGGAATTCCCTGAGGAAGATTTTTCCTTTATATTCCCTTTTCTTTACTTTCCCTTTGTCTCAGACACGCATTCTCTTCTGAAATTAAAAAAACAATTCCCAGGGGAATATATAAAAAGGCAATTAATTTTCTTTTAATTCCAGAAATGACATTACTCGGAGACCAAACAATTCTCAATGAAATGCGTTTAGCTGTATCTCCTGTTATCGATGGTGAATTAATACCCAAATCACCTAAAGAACTTAGAGATGAAATCAAAGTTTGTAAACCTGTAATATGTGGATATTCACAACATGAAGGACTTCTTTTTCGTAAGAAAATATTTTTAAAAAATTTTATAATGTACAAAAAAATGAAATAAAATAGATTACCCCTAGCGGGTTCGAACCCGAGACTAATTGCTTGAAATCCCAGCATCTTTACACTACACTAAGAACACTTTATGTTTCTTTAATTAAACTTTTTTAATTCTTTTCAAGTTGCATTAGGAATGCGTCGAGCAAACAATAAATTATTAAAATATTGTAAAAATAGAATGTATGATCTCTTAATAGAAGCAAAAAATAGAATGTCTAATGAAGAATTAGCTGATCAATTAATTCCTGTAGTTGATGAATTTGAACAAATTTATAATATTCCAAAATTGGTAGCAGGAAAAAAACAGAAAATTTTTCAAGATAACACTCAAATACAAAATACTTGCGTGTTGGTAAGAAAATTTAAATTAAAGTTTAATAATAAACGGTAAGATATTCCGGCGTGAGAAAATTACGGCGCGCATTTATAAATTTCCTCTTACTAAAAATCTGGAAAGTTAGATTTTTATTTAAAATCCATCAAAATGTTATCTCTAATTACTCTCAAAATTTTAAAATTTTTTGTTTATTATTTCATAAGTTATGCTCAAAAATTCAAAAGAGAATAACACAAAATAACCTAATTTTAGAAAATACTTTTCTCTATTTTATTGATAATTAATTTATGTAATTAATCAAAAAGAAAAATAAATATTTAACTGCTGCGCATTCTTTTAGTGTTCTTTGTAGTTAATGATTCATACAAATTTGCAATAATTAATTAAAATTAAAAGGAAATTCTGAAATTTATATGTGGGAATATTTCGGCGCAGAATTTAAATTTAAACAATTTTTCTTCTCTTTTTTTTAGATAATGAGTGATTTAATAAGCAATATAGCAACTTATAATTATTGTCATATAAACATTAAAAAACCTGGATCTCGTATTTGGCGTTTTGTATTTGAACATTATAATTCAGACAGTACTTGGTCATTAAATCCTTTCTTTCCTTTCAAAGCAAGTACACATGGAAATGAACTTAATTATGTTTTTGGAATTAACTTTTTTGTTACCCCATGGAGAAGGACAGAGGCTGACAAAGCTGTTTTGAGAATGACAACAAAGTATTTTTTTAAATTAAAATTAAGCATTCTCTAATTGAAGGGCTTCTTTAATTTGTGCCAAAATTAAATTTTTAACTTTGCTTTTTATTAACAGGTGGTTTACAAATTTTGCAAAATGGGGAGACCCAAACGAACCTTCAGGGTCATTTGAGTCTTGTCCTCGTTGGGAGCCGTTAACTAAAGAGAACACAGAAAAATATTTAAATATCACTTATAAACCTGAAATGAGAAATGGAATTGAAGAAAGCAGAAGATTAAAAAGAATGGGATATACTTATAGAGCTTTTGTAGAATAAATAACTATTTAAATATTAGATTAATTTTTTTATTTTTAATTTGTAGTTTTTCTATTTAACCTTTTAAATAAAAATTTTAAATTAATTTATTTTCAATGCTTAAAATAAAAAATAAATATTTTGCTTTAAAATGACCGGCAATACTCAACAGTCCATATAAAAAAAATTGATATTTTTGGCATTCTATTTGTTTATTTGTAAAACTTTTAAGCATCATTTTTAATATTGTTCATTTAAGTTTTTTTTATTATCGTTTTTTTACATACAAGGAATAATTGATTTTCTAATTAGGATTTTTATTCCTTTACTTTTATTTAGATAAATAGTATTGACTTTTTCTAAAATGTTACGACAAACTTCAATGTATAACCATCCAGATTTAGAAAAGATTACACGTATAGCTTTTATTTTTGCTTAAATATTATATATTATTTTCTAGCCTGTCCTTACAAATGTCTTCAATGTCCTCAAGGTGGACATCCAGAATTGCGAGAAGTGGAGGTTTATGACAAGGAACATACATGGAAAATATCTTCAGGAGAGTCCGATGAAGAAGTTATTTTTAAATATATTTTCTTTACATTTAAACTTTTATAGGCTGGAAATGAGCCAATAAGAACAATTTATGGTCAAGGCAAAAACAATAAGAAAAACAAAATGAAATATGGGCAGTTTAACAAAGAGTTAGCACTGAATGTGGATGCAGAGGAATTTGATTATTTGGGAGGAATTGGACAGGAAGGATTTCGCAATAAAGGCTTTAAGAAAGAATATTTACAACAAGAGCAAGGTAAAGAGTTTTTTAATATAATGGGTTTTGATTGGGGTTAATTAGCTATAGCAATGATTCTTTAAATATTTTAAAAAATTATATTTAAAGGTACTTCAAAGACTAGAAAACAGAAGGAGGAAGTTCCCCAAAAGATTCCAAATACGCAAGACTTTGACAAACCAATTACACACTGGATCAAGCCGGAGGTGCTGGAGGAGTTTAAAGCAAAGAATCTCTTTTGAGAAGTCACAAATTATAAGCACATTTTTGCCGTTTTTTTTTACAAATCTTAAAGATTTCTACACATTTTTATATTATTCTCGTATACTTTATTAATTTTTAAAATTATAAAATTTTTATTAAATTCAAAAAAAACAATTAAATTTAAAAACAAAAATATTCACTTTCATTTGAATCGGTTACCTTTCCCATTCTTTTTTCTTAAGTGCTTTTTCTCAGTTTTTATTCCATTATCTTTTTCTGTGTCTTCATTGTCATTTGTATTTTTCTTAGTTTTTATTACTTTCCGTCTTCCTTTTATTTGTACTTTTTTACTTGAAGGCTTTTCTTCTAATTCATCATCTGCTTCTTGCCCAAACTGAAAGAAATTAATTAAAAAAAAAAAATTCATTTGAACTCTCATTAAAATCTCCCTTTTTCCTCGCTTCTAACGGCTCTTTTTTGAGTTTAAAATTATTAAATAGAAAAACTTTAAATTTTGATGAATTTCTAAGTTATTTTGAACCCCTTTTTCCATTCCCTAATTCTAAATAAAAATCCCTTACATCCTCAATTCTTTCATTATCCTCATTATCGTAATTATAATTTCCTGTTACTTCTCTCTGACGTTCAATCATAACTTTTTCCATTTTATCTTTGTTTTCAGCAAAATAAGCTTCCTTTTCTGCACGAGCACGGAATTTACGAATTGTTTCATGTTCGATTCGTTTTTCAAGACGAAGTCTTTTCTTTCTTAAATTAAAAGTTTAAATTATATAGTTCAAAATATCAAAAATTCACTGGTTTATTCTTATTAATGTACTCCGAATATTGCTTGACTAAATAGACGAAAAAAAAGAAAACTCTCAGTCATCGGTAGAATGGTCTAAATCTTTTATTCGGGAAGCTAAACACCCCTTGACTATCATTCCTTAGGTACTTTCCTTAAATAATTTTAAAAATAAAACCTGGAAATAGGTGCCTTTTTCCTCAACTCTGCAATTTCCTTAACATTCTTTTCAACAAAAGCATGATAAAGAACTTCTCCATCATTAATTCCAGCTTCAATTTTTGTTAAACGTAAAGTCATCCTTGGCCCAATTTCAATTAATCCTTTAAATAAATTTAAATCTTCTTTAAAGTTTTTTCAAATTAAAAAATACTCAATTTAGCCTTTTGTCCAGCTTTTGCTCCTCTGCCTCCAATGTCTTGTTGTAATTCCAGTTCTACTTGTTCTCCTTCAAATGTAACCGGAACAATTAGCTTTCACCACAGAATCAGCTACACTCGTTATTGTATGATCCGAAGAAATTGCTTTTTCAAAGGCCAATCTTCTAACAATTTTATTACATTCTTGATATTTAATTTGTGCATCCTTATTAGTAGGGATCATTTTACGGACTCTGTCATAATCAGCCAAAGCTAAATTAAACTTGCTTAAAGCCATATTGGCAGATGCTCGTCTATAATAGGCCTTTAGAATGAAAAATTAAATTAAAAAAATAAATATAAATTTAATAACCTTTACATAAGTTGAATCTAATTCTATCGCTTTATTTGCATCTGCTAAAGCTAAACCATAAAGTTCCTTCTTCAAATAAGCAAAAGAACGATTCCCATAATAATGAGCCATTGATGAATCCAGAAGAATACATTTTGTATATAATTCTGCAGCAACATCATATTGGTCTTCTAAACAAAATATTAATCAGAGAATGCTCTAAAGGCATATATAATAATAATTGGTCAGAAATTTGATCTTATTTCTCGAAATTTCTTAAAAGCTGAAAATAGGATTTATAGAATCGACTAAATACAGACTAGACCCTACACTAAAAAGTGATTGAATCCAGGGAAAAGACCGAAGCAAGAATCAGGCTGAACTCCAAGCATTTAAATTAAGATTAAAATATAAAACCTTTAAAAAATCCATTAGCTTTTTCTTTAATTAATGCAGCCAATTCTTTTTCACCTTTAGCAAATAACGAACATTCTTCAATAATTTTTTCAGTTTTTTCATTCCATTTTAGCGTTGTGCATTTATTTGATAGATACGGCGTTTGGCGATGTACTACAAAAAAAGGGGCACACCCGCTTAAGTTTTACCCTCCTCGACTTGATTCTATTCAATAAAATAAAGCTAACATTTAGGAAGTAAAACACTTTATTTATTAAAAAGATAAAAAATAATTTAAATTCATAAAAAACGAATATCTTATCCCTCTATCAACAGCTTTATTCCAATTGTTCAACTTTAAGTTAAAATCATTATAGCAATTTTCTCAAAAAAGATAAACAAACCGTTAACAAACGGTTCAGTCGAAGCCCTCTGTCGTTCTTCAACTTCTACATTTTCCACAACACCGCCAGCTTGAACTCTTGCTGCATTCGCTGCCACATTTCGCACTTGTGCCTCAAGATTTTCGGCAACCTGTACTCCTGCTTCTCCTGCTGCATCCCTCCCATGTTCTAAATTGCGAACGCGGGCTTCCAAATCATTCATCCGTTGATCCATTCGACGTTGTTGCTAAAATAAAGTTTAATAATGTTAAAAATATTAGAAAAATACATTCAAAATGGTTGCAAGTAAAAGATACGCTGTTCGAAATAAGCCATTAAAATGATTGTTTATAGTGTTAATGCGATTGTTGATCTCATTGAATTTGGCATTTAACCAGTTGAAGCCGACTTGGAACTGAATATTTCCCATTAAAATTTAATTCTGTAAAGTTATTAAATTTTGATGTAAAATAATTTAATGCGAGCCGCAAGTGCTAATCTTTTAGCTAGCTTTGCTATAAAATAAAACTAATGCAAAAAATGTTGATTTTTAAGCATAGATATTTGCAAAAATGTATCTGCGGAAGAGAAAAATTTTCGGAATTTTTCTTTTCTTGAAAAAAGACATTTTGCCAAATTCTTTGAAAAAGCGGAAAATCAAACTTAAAATTAAAACACTCAATTTTTAGATGTCAAATCCCGATAGTCTTTAACGAGTAATGTTTTTTTAACTGAAAATTTGAATAATGCCAGTAGAAAAGCTATAATCATTTAAAATTCCTTCCATATTTTATATCTTACTATTTTAGAAATTTTTTAAGTTTTAGATCTTATGGAGGATTTTTCAAAAATTTATTCTTTGTATTATATTTTATTGAAGATTTTTAAAATTTAATAATCTAAAGGATACTTCGATATTTTATTTATACTATTATTTATTCAGTTTAACTTGTTTTCATTTTGACTAACTATTAGAGTTTGAATTCTTATTTCTTTTAATTTCAGTGTTTTTATAATTTTTTTAAGATTAGTTTATCTTTATTTCTCTTATAAATACTTCCTATTTTTTGAAATAAATGCTAACCTAATATTTAAGATTGTTTATTTTTTAGTTTATAATTATTTCCCAAAAATTATTTAAATTCATTAAAAATTTTTTTTAACCTTTTTTATTTAATAAAACTCATCCTTAAATTTTCTAACTTAATAAAATACGCAGAAATCTTTCATGAATCAAATTAAACATTTAAAAAAAATTAAATATACCAAAATAATTAAATTAAATTAAATACCAGAAAAAGATTTGAATTGAAAGTTGTTCGATCAATCCCCCCAAACAATTGACTGTATTGCAACAATGCCATGTCAGAATTCTAAAAAATAAAAAATTAGAATTTTAAATTATAAAATATTTTTAATAAAGCTGAATCCTAAAGAGCTGATCATAAAATTTTTATTTATTTGGAAGTCTTAATATTTTACACTAGTATTAACGGTCTTTTTTATAAAAGAACTCTCTAGAAAAACACCCATTAAAGCAGGCTATCTCTCCAGGTCTTCTACCTCGTCATACCAACTACCTTCTTTCCAAATAAATATTATGTGTTGACTTTCTACTTTCTTCGACATCGAACAACAACACCCTATCACGGAAATTATTCGGATCGAGGTAGAAGCTTTTAAATATCGAAAAATAGAGCGAACTGAATTTTGAATTGAAAGCTTTGTAAATTCGAAAAGCTTGTTAAATTACCCCGAATGATGTTCGGGGTTGACCCCCATTATTTAATCAAAATTAATTAATTAATTATTGTCATTCCTACTTAAATAATTTTTAAATAAAATTTTTAAAAACATCCAAACATTGTAAACCAAAGCTTTGTTAAATCCATCTGGAATTACATTTTGAGCCAAAGAATTGTTTAAATCTCCAAATTTTTGTATTTTTATTTGGTTTTTTAAAGAATGTTTTGTTTTGTTGTCAATCAATTTGAAAAATTTTTGTTTATTTTTATTTCGATCTAAAATACGACGAGCCAAACGACGATTAGTAGTTATATCTGTTACATAAACCATTACTTTTAGATGACAAAAACTATTAAAATTTAATTAATTTCCTTTTAATTTAATTGTTTTACCGCTTTGTTCAAACAAAAATTTTTAAATAATTAAAAGATTTTGAAGAATTTTAAGTAAAATTTATTAATTTTATTTAAAATAACAAAGCCTTTGTAGTAGTAGTAGTGAAGAAAGTAAAGGATAAGTATGTGTATATGTAATGTTTAATCGATTTAAGCTTATTCTCCATTATAGACATTACGGTAAAATTATTTTGGTAAGCAATATTTTGGTAAAAATTTTTTATATTTTTTAATTTTTTCTTAAATAATTAGATTTAAGTAATTGTTTTGTAAATCATAAAAATAAGTGAATATTGTCAAAGGATTATGAAGACTTTATAAATCCAAACACTTATCGTATTTATGTAAATTAATGTTAACATTTTAATACTGAAATGACCAAATAAATTAATAAAATGGGATTTTTTTAGTGTCAAAATGTCTCAAATTTAACCTTTTGGCTTTTAAATCTTTTCATTAAAAAAAAATAACAAAATGAAAACTCTAAAAATAATTTTGATTAAAATTTGTCAAATTATTAAATGTTTTTAGCAGCTTTTACATTAATTGCTTTATATTCTGCTTTTTTGCTTTTACCTGTATTATTTTTGGCATTTTTAATTCGTGGATTTCCTCTTTCCCTTTAAAAAATTAATTGAAGAAATTAAATTAAAATTATTAATATAAATTTTAATATTTTCATCAAATTTTAATTTTTGCAATAAAAAAAAGGTTAAATTATAATTTTTTTAAAAATAATTTATAAATTAATAGAATGTTTTCATTTGAACGTTTTATGGGAATTGGTGAAGCTTCTACATTTTCTGTTCAATTAAGATGCTTCTCTCCTCCATTTTTTCAACGTTATGATACACAAAAAATTAATGAATTAACATATGGTGGAAAGGTTTTTAAATAAATAATTTTTTAATTAAAAATTATTTTTAGATACTTTTACCAACTTCTTGTTTGGATACTTTAGTTCGTCGTAATATTCAATGGCCAATGTTGTTTAAATTAACTAATGTAAACCCTGAACATCAAAAGTCTACTCATGCGGGTGTTTTAGAATTTTTAGCAGAAGAGGGAAGATGTTATTTACCTTCTTGGGTATTTTTTTTTTATTTTATTTAAAAAATTTTTAAAAATAAATTTAGATGATGAATCAATTAAGTCTTATGGAAGGAGATTTAATTTTAGTTGAATATCGGTAAGTTTGTTTAATTCTATTCAATCCTGAGGAATTCTTGTTAATTATTAATTCCTTCTAGATCACTCCCAGCTGCTACTTATGCAAAATTTAAACCAATGTCAACAGATTTTTATCACGTTACAAATCCTAAGGCCATGCTTGAGGTTTTTATTTATTAAATTGGAAAATGAGAAGGTCAAGATTTTTAAACATATTGGAGCCTGACTTGTGAACTTAGTTTTATTTTTTGAATTTATTTTGGGTTTTAGCCTAGATTTTGGGTGTTATGTAAATGCCATTCTCTTTCAAATAATAAGCTCCTCTTTCTAAACAATCCAAATTCCTCTTACAAATTCTCATTTAAATAACTTTTATTTAAAAAATAGGTTGAACTTCGAAAATTTGCCTGTCTTACAAAAGGGGATGTTATTGCTGTTCAGGTTTTTCTTGTTTAAAATTTTTTAAAATTTTTTATTTAGTATAATGATCAAGTTTTTGAATTCAAAGTAATGTCTCTTAAACCAAAAAATGCAGTAACTATAATTGAATGTGATATAAATATTGAATTTGATGCCGCAGAAGGTTATGTTGAGCCCGAAAAACCGAAAGAAAATAAAGTAGAGAATCAAAAGGCAAAGGAAGGTTTAATAAAAGTAAATATTTTAAAATATTTTAATTTAAATAAATTAATTAATTTAAGGGTGATTTAACTGCTTTAGCTCCAGAAGAAGCAAAAAATGTTTGGAAACCTTTTGCCGGGTCAGGTTATCGTTTGGATGGAAAAAGTTCTTCAAAAAGTAATGCAGTAATTGACCGCAAATCTGTGAATCGTTTTACTAAACAATCTGAGGAAATTGCTCAATCAGCTCCTTCCTCTTCAAAACAGGTTTTTTTGGTTATTGTTTAGAACATTGTTTAATTTTATGATTCGTTCTTCCAACCAAAGCATATTATTCCATAATTTTTTTTTTTAATTTTTAATAATACATTAAGCCTTTGATCTATAGGAAAGGAAGAATTCACTCTCTATAAAATTTTGTTTTTGAGAACGAAAAAAAATACTCATTTAACATATAAATAAAAGCCATTTTGAAGGAATATTTTTTTTAATTAAATTTAAATTTTAGTCAATTGAATCAATAAATCCAATACAAAATGTTTTATCCGCTACTCCAATTATTGTTGACGAAAATTATGCTCCAGGTGGATTGACTTTTGTTCGAACAGAAGATTACAAGAGCAGAGCAGTTCTTGAAAAATTAGCAAGAGAACAGAATGAAAATTTTGATGAAGAATTAAAACCTTTTAGTGGAAAAGGGCATACAATTCGTTAAATTTTAATTAAAAAATGTCGATAAAAGAGTCTTAAAATTGACTAAAATTTGTACACGTTGTGCATTAAATAATAAATATTTTAATTGTTTTTATTGGTTAAATTAAGAGGAAAAGACTCCTTTTTTAATTTTTAAAACATTTTTTTTTAAATTAAAATTAATAGTTTTTAAAAGAAAAATATGGCAAGATTAGCAAAGAGAAAAAAGGTTTTTTTTTAATTTTTTAAATTAATTTTTTACAAAATTTAGGGAAAAACAGCAAGAGCATCTCGAAGGGGATTGCATGGCATTTCTGCGACTACAATTGGAAAGAAAAAGTCAAAACAATTTGTTAGTTTATTAGAATAATTTTAAACCTTAAATTTAAAGGAAAAGAGAATTTAAAAATGTTTAAATAAAATATTAAAGGTTAGACTGGATTTGGACTAAAATAAAAACTGGGGTATGAATAAATTCAAAGCAAAGAATTTTTTGACAATTTTATTATTTTTAATTGAATTAATATCCTTAGTTTAGTCCAAATTAATAAGTTTAAGTCAAAGATTTTTAAAAATTCCATTTTCTAAAAAATATTTTATTTTTTAGCAAAAACGTTCTGAAAAGCGTGAAAACAAACAAGATGAACGAAAATTGGAAGATGTTTTACGTGAAAATGTTTCTAGCAAAGAAAAACCTGTAGAACGTCGACCTCCACATTCCTTTATTATTCATACTGGAAAAGTTGGTCCTTTAGTTCGTCAGCTTGAAAAAGATTTGAGAACAGTAATGAGTCCATTTACTTCTAGAGAATTAAAGGTTTTCTTTTAAATTAAAAATTATTAAAATTAAATTAATTTTTTTTTTAAGGTTAAAAAACGAAATAATTTGAAAGACTTTATAGTAAATTCACAATATTTGGGTGTTTCTCATTTGCTTATTTTAACGAGATCAGAGCTTTCTGTAAACCTTCGAATAATTAGAAATTCACAAGGGCCAACATTACATTTTAAAGGTTTTTTAATTAAAGATTATGTTAGTTTTGGTTGGATTAGTTTGATGGAATTGATTTGTAAAGGATTAATAAATATAATATTTAGATAATTGATGTGAAAATACTAGACATGTAAAAATAGGGGAAATACCTTTTAAGTATTTATACTTGTAGAGGGTAATAATTCTGACTTTTTTGGGATAACCTAAGTCTCAATGACTAATAATTGAAGTGAATGACTCAGATTGAAGCTTTTTCAATTTATTTTTTGGATTCTTTTCTCTAATCTTCTTTGTGATGAGATTTGTTACCTCTCTCTTCCATTTTTGCCTTACAATCTGACTTAAAATTTATTTATTTTAAATTTAGTGGAAAAATATTGTTTGGCCCATGATGTTTTGGCAGCACAGAAGAGACCAACAATTTATGAGGAACTTTTCAAAAATGCTCCTTTAATTGTTATGAAGGGTCTTTCTTCAAGCAATGAAAGACATTTGCAGTTAGTACAAACTGTTTTTCAGAATATGTTCCCAGAAATTGATGTGGACAGAGTAACGAGAATATTTAATTTTTTTTTTAAATTTACTTTCTTAATAGGTCAAATTAGGAACAATTAAGCGTACTCTTTTACTTCATTATGACCCTGAAGAAGATTTATTTGAACTACGCCATTAGTTTGAATTTTTTTAATTTTAATTAATTTTTTCTTAGTTCAATAAAAACTGTTCCAGCAGGCGTTTGTCGTTCAGCAAAAAAATTATTAAAAAATAAAGTGCCTGACCTTTCAAAATACAAGGACATTAGTGATTTCATGTTAAGGTAATTAATTCTTTAGTGGTAAAATATCTGCATCCTTCCGGCCTCGAACCCGCCTCTCTCGTTTCCAGGGATTTTCTTAAACCACTTAGCTAAGAGCGCTCTTTTCATTAAAATCTAACATTTTAAGGCCTGGCCAACTGAGCGACAGCGAATTCGAAGGAGAGCAAGTAGAACTGGAATTACAACAAGACATTGGAGGCAGAGGAGCAAAAGCTGGACAAAAGGCTAAATTGAGTATTTTTTTAATTTGAAAAAACTTTAAAGAAAATTTAAATTTATTTAAAGGATTAATTGAAATTGGGCCAAGGATGACTTTACGTTTAACAAAAATTGAAGCTGGAATTAATGATGGAGAAGTTCTTTATCATGCGTTTGTTGAAAAGAATGTTAAGGAAATTGCAGAATTGAGAAAAAAGGCACCTATTTCCAGGTTTTATTTTTAAAATTATTTAAAGAAGGTACCTAAGGAATATAATAGTCAAGGGGTTGTTAGCTTCCCGAATAAAAGATTTAGACCACTTAACCATTCTCCGATGACTAAAGCTTTCCTTTTTTCACTAGTCTATGTTAAAAGGAAGTAATATTCAGATTACATTAATAAGAATAAACCAGTGAATTTTTGAAGATTTTGGATATATAATTTATTTCAAAGAATTTTTAAAAAATTAAAATTTTAATTAATTAATAATTAAAATCTATTAATTTAAGAAAGAAAAGACTTCGTCTTGAAAAACGAATCGAACATGAAACAATTCGTAAATTCCGTGCTCGTGCAGAAAAGGAAGCTTATTTTGCTGAAAACAAAGATAAAATGGAAAAAGTTATGATTGAACGTCAGAGAGAAGTAACAGGGAATTATAATTACGATAATGAAGATAATGAAAGAATTGAGGATGTAAGGGATTTTTATTTAGAATTAAAAGAAATGGAAAAAGGGGTTCAAAATAACTTAGAAATTCATCAAAATTTAAAGTTTTTCTATTTAAAAATTTTATTCTCTAAAAATAGCCGTTAGAGGCGAGGAAAAAAGGGGGATTTCAATGAGAGTTCAAATGAATTTTTTTTAAAATTAATTTCTTTCAGTTTGGGCAAGAAGCAGATGATGAATTAGAAGAAAAACCTTCAAATAAAAAAGTACAAATAAAAGGAAGACGGAAAGTAATAAAAACTAAGAAAAATACAAATGACAAGGAAGACACATAAAAAGATAATGGAATAAAAACTGAGAAAAAGCACTTAAGAAAAAAGAATGGGAAAGGTAACCGATTCAAATGAAAGTAAATATTTTTGTTTTTAAATTTAATTGTTTTTTTTTTTTGAATTTAATAAAAATTTTATAATTTTAAAAATTAATAAAGTATACGAGAATAATATAAAAATGTGTAGAAATCTTTAAGATTTGTAAAAAAAACAGCAAAAATTTATTTATAATTTGTAACTTCTCAAAAGAGATTCTTTGCTTTAAACTCCTCCAGCACCTCCGGCTTGATCCAGTGTGTAATTGGTTTGTCAAAGTCTTGCGTATTTGGAATCTTTTGGGGAACTTCCTCCTTCTGTTTTCTAGTCTTTGAAGTACCTTTAAATAATATAATTTTTTAAAATATTTAGAGAATCAATGCTATAGCTAATGAACCCTAATCAAAACCCATTATATTAAAAAACTCTTTACCTTGCTCTTGTTGTGGATATTCTTCCTTAAAGCCTTTATTGCGAAATCCTTCCTGTCCAATTCCTCCCAAATAATCAAATTCCTCTGCATCCACATTCAGTGCTAACTCTTTGTTGAACTGCCCATATTTCATTTTGTTTTTCTTATTGTTTTTGCCTTGACCATAAATTGTTCTTATTGGCTCATTTCCAGCCTATGAAAAGTTTAAATTTAAAGAAAATATATTCAAAAATAACTTCTTCATCGGACTCTCCTGAAGATATTTTCCATGTATATTCCTTGTCATAAACCTCCACTTCTCGCAATTCTGGATGTCCACCATGAGGACATTGAAGACATTTGTAGGGACAAGCTGGAAAATAATATATAATATTTAAGCAAAAATAAAAGCTATACGTGTAATCTTTTCTAAATCTGGATGGTTATACATTGAAGTTTGTCGTAACTTTTTAGAAAAAGTCAATACTATTTATCTAAATAAAAATAAAAGAATAAAAAATCCTAATTAGAAAATCAATTATTCATTGTATGTAAAAAACCGATAATTAAAAAACTTAAATGAACAAAAATAAAAATGATGCTTAAAAGTTTTACAAATAAACAAACAGAATGCCAAAAATATCAATTTTTTAAATATTTCGAAAGACGATTTTAGCCGGCCATTTTAAAGCAAAAATTGCATAATTCCTATAAAAAAATGCTGAAAACTGTTGCTTTTGAATGTATACTCAATCGGCCCCATATCCTAGTGAACTGCAAACCTTATGTTTTCGTCGATTCGCGGCGATTAACTACTTTATTCGCGATCGACTTTTTTAACAATACAAAACGCCAGAACGATGTTAATATCGATGTTTTACGCCAAACGATTGCGAATCGACTTTTTTTAAATCTCTATTTCTTTATTTCTCTTCTTTTCATCATGCTCTCTAATTTCTATTTTTCTATTATTTTATGAATTCTCTAGCTTTTTTTTATTTCAATGGAAAAAACTAAAATATTAGATTAAAAGCTTTAAGGGTTATTCTTTTGATTTTTTTGGTATGTTGAAGCCGATGGATGATTTAACAATCGAATATGAAATTAGGTGAGGACAGGTTACTTCGTTGTCTAAGATCCCATTAACGTGTCAATCAAGCCTTGATTAAAGTTATAACCTTGAACAACTTGGTTAAGCAAGACAATTTACTTGATTCAACAAATACTGCTTTTTTTTGCCATTCTAAGATAATCAGTGTTTTTCCGATTATTAATATCCATATCAGCCAATTTTTAGATAAATTTATTTAAAAAAAGCATTTAAAATTATATTTTTATTTATAATTTCATTTAGTTACTCAAAAAAATAAGATTTATTATCATTTAAATAAATAACAAAGAGAAACTATTCCACATCAAAAGTAAAAATTTATTTGACCTCTTTCTTGGAATTACATTAAAAGTCAATATGTAAATATTTTTATAATTTCTTTAAAATTAATAATAAATAACAAAAAACCTAAAATTATAAAGATCTTCCATCATTTTAATGTTTGGACCAGTATTACAATGCTCACGAGTAACTAAAACAGTTCCATCACAATTAAATTCTAACATATGCCTTCCATTAAAAGAATGCCATCTAACCTTTAAAAAGAGAATATAACATAATATTAAAATATGTATATATAATAATTCTATTTAACTTAAATTTATAAATACAAGCATTAGCTCCAGGAAGATCGTTCATATTTGATAAACTAATAAATCATCTTTCTTACAAATTTCGCCATTAGTCCTATAAATACCCAAATAAGAAATATTTGTTAGTGGTTTGAACACACACTTATTTCAATCATTATTTAAGGATGTATAAAACTTTTACATTGTTGTTTACTCTACCCATGAAAACAAAAAACATAGAAAAATAGAAATTAGATATAATGATGAAAAGAAGAGAAATTAAGAAATAGAGATTTAAAAAAGTCGATTCGCAATCATTTGGCGCAAAAACATCGATATTAACATCGTTCTGGCGTTTTGTATTTTTAAAAAAGTCGATCGCGAATAATTATCGTTTTATTAAAATCGACTTTTTCCCCCATTGAAAAAGTCGATTTGCAGTTCACTACCATATCCATATCCTAACCGCCATACTCAACCGACCCTATATCTTTTGTACAATTGAGTAAATAAAACATTTTAGAAATTAATGATTTGTATTTGTTATTATATTAAAAATTTATGAATATCTTCTTTAGATTATCAGATTTTTTAATTTCGAAAACTATGGAAAATTCTACAAATGAGAATTCTCTATCAAATAATTGCACATCGCTAAAATGGAATGACAAAACTGAAAAAATTATTGAAGAATGTTCGTTATTTGCTAAAGGTGAAAAAGAATTGGCTGCTTTAATTAAAGAAAAAGCTAATGGATTTTTTAAAGGTTTTATATTTTAATCTTAAGTTAACTGCTCGGAGTTGTTTGTCGGCCTGCTTCTTGCCTTGGTCTTGTCCCTGGATTCAGCCACTTTTTAGTGTAGGGTCTAGTCTGTATTTAGTCGATTCTATAAATCCTATTTTCAGCTTTTAAGAAATTTCGAGAAATAAGATCAAATTTCTGACCAATTATTATTATATATGCCTTTAGAGCATTCTCTGATTAATATTTTGTTTAGAAGACCAATATGATGTTGCTGCAGAATTATATACAAAATGTATTCTTCTGGATTCATCAATGGCTCATTATTATGGAAATCGTTCTTTTGCTTATTTGAAGAAGGAACTTTATGGTTTAGCTTTAGCAGATGCAAATAAAGCGATAGAATTAGATTCAACTTATGTAAAGGTTATTAAATTTATATTTATTTTTTTAATTTAATTTTTCATTCTAAAGGCCTATTATAGACGAGCATCTGCCAATATGGCTTTAAGCAAGTTTAATTTAGCTTTGGCTGATTATGACAGAGTCCGTAAAATGATCCCTACTAATAAGGATGCTCAAAGTAAATATCAAGAATGTAATAAAATTGTTAGAAGATTGGCCTTTGAAAAAGCAATTTCTTCGGATCATACAATAACGAGTGTAGCTGATTCTATTAAATTAGATGATTTTGGTTAGTTTATTAGTCAGGATTAAAAAGGGTGATGATAAGGGCTGTAATATACATGGCTGGAATTTGTCATTTTTTACTAAAGCTGATTTTATAAAAAAATCCTGCCTCTTTAACGAAAGTTTTTTAATGTTCGGATTGTATAAATTAATTTTTGGGGTATAAACTTAAATTGGCCGCGGAGCACGAATTTCTTTAGAAAATAGCCTATTTTCAAATTTCCTTTAAATTTTAGTGGTGGAAGCTAATTATTCTGGTCCACATTTGGAAGGAGAAATTACTGCTGATTTTATGAAGGAATTAATTAAAATATTTAAGGACCAAAAGAAACTTCATATTAAATATGCTTATAAGGTTAAAAAATATTTTTATATTTTATTTTAAATTTTTTTAGATTTTATTGTCCGTACGTGAATATTTAATGAAGTTGCCATCACTTGTTGATATTCAAGTACCTCCTAAACAAAAATTTACAATTTGTGGAGATGTACAAAAAAATTTATTAAATTATTTAAACTAATTTTTTTCAGATTCATGGACAATTTTATGATCTTTGTAATATTTTTGAATTAAATGGCCTTCCTTCAGAAGAAAATCCTTATCTTTTTAATGGAGATTTTGTTGACAGGTTTTAATTAAAATAATTTTTAGTTTAATTAAAATTTATTTTAAAATAATAGTCTTATAAAAAATATTATTTTAATTAAATAAATTTAAAAAAAATAAAAACAAATTGTTATTTTTACAAAAATAATTTTTAAAAAAAAATAGTAAAATAATATTATTTTGAGAGACTTTTTTATTCCAAAAAATTGTTTAAAATTTGGACTTTTAAAATTCTATTTGACTATTAAATTAACCAAAAAAATTTTGTTAATTTTTTAAAAATAATTTTTAGAGGTTCATTCTCTGTTGAAACAATTTTTACTCTTTTTGGTTTTAAATTATTGTTACCAAACCATTTTTATATGAGTAGAGGAAATCATGAATCAGATGTTATGAATAAAATGTATGGTTTTGAAGGAGAAGTTAAAAGTAAATATAATTCAAAAATGGCTGAACTTTTTACTGAAATATTTAATTTTTTACCTCTTTGTCATACTATTAATGAAAAAATTTTTGTTTGCCATGGAGGATTATTTGCAGAAGATGGAATTACTTTAGAAAAGATTAAAAAAGTTAATCGAAATAGACAACCACCAGATGAGGGAATTATGTGTGATCTTCTTTGGTTTTTCTTTAAACTTTTTAATTAATTAATTATTAAAGGTCTGATCCTCAAGAATTTTCTGGACGTTCTCCTTCTAAAAGAGGTGTAGGTATTCAATTTGGACCTGATGTAACTGAAAAGTTTTTGAAGGAAAATGGACTTATTTATGTTATTAGGTTTTGTTTTTTATTAAGTTTTTTCTAATTTTTTAGAAGTCATGAAGTTAAACCAGAAGGATATGAGTCTCATCATAACGGGAAATGTTGGACAATCTTCAGCGCTCCCAATTAGTAAATAATTTTTATAAAATAAAGGGTCTTGTCTCCTAACAACCGCCCATTTCGGTGCTAACATTGAACGCTAATTAAATATTTTATTTTACTAAAATTGAATTATATTCCTGACTTTTCTTGTATTTTAGTGGTTTATTGGTGGGGTAAACGAAAACTTTAAGAACTTAAAATTAGCGGTAATTGGCAAAAAGTTTTGGCACTGAAATGGATGGTGTACCTAAAGAATTAATTTTTGTTTGGGGAAAGTTTTTTCCATAAATGAGATTATGTTAAAGGATCTTTTCTTTCTTTTTGAATGGGGAATAAAAAAATTATTTAAAAAATTATAATAGAGAAAAATTATTTTAAATTATTATTTTTTAGTTGTGATACAATTGGAAATAAAGGAGCTTTTATTAACATTACGGGAGATTGTTTATTTCCTCCTAAACTTGTTTCATTTGAATCTGTTCCACATCCAAAAGTAAGGGCAATGGCATATGCTTCTTCTATGTTTAGTTTTCTTTCATAGTAATTATATTTTAAATTAAATTTTTTGTTTTGTTTTTTTTTTGAGATTATTCTTTTAAATAAAAAAAAAAATTAGAAAAATTATTAATTTTATTTTTAAATTTGCGTTATAATTAAACAAAAAAATGTTTAAAGGCATAGCCAAGAATTTAAAAAAAAATAAATTTAAATTTTTTTCCCTTAAAAAATTTCAAAAAATGTTGCCAAAAATTATTTTAAATTTTCGGCTATGTAAACAAAAATAATTGAAAATTTTTTTATCATTTTTTAAAATTTAAAACTGAAAATTTATTTAAATTAAAAAAAAAAATTTTTTTTTCTTTAAATTTTTTTTCTCCCTAAAAACAATTAAATTCAGTTTTAAATTTAAATTTTATTATTATTATTATTTTAAAAAAAGGCTACAAAAATCACTACTCTTCTTCTTCTTCTTTTATTTTTTACTGACCTCATTATCTCAAAATTGTTACGCGTTGATAATGAAAAAAAAAAAATTTTTTTTTTGTTGATTTTTGTTTTTAAAGATTTTAATTTTAGAATATTTTTTTTTTTATCCTATTTTTGTTTTTTCTTTTTAGTATTTTATTTATATTTAAAAATTTTTTCCTTAAATTGTTCTGCCATTTTTTAATTGTTTTTTTTTTATTTAAATTAAATTTTTAAAATTTATTTAAAGTTTTTATTTTAGAATTTAATTTTAAAAAAATAAATTTAAAAAATTAAAATTATTTTTAATTTATAAATTAAATAAAATAAAATAATAATAAAAAAAATGGGGGAAATTATTAAATAATTTTTAAATTTAAAATAAAAAAAATATTTTGTTAAATTATTTGCCCTTAAAAAGTTTAAAAAAAATAACAATAAGGAACTAAATTATTTAAAAAGAATTTAAGTTTTTAAATTGTCTCTGAGGAGTTTGCGTGCTGACTGTCAATACATTTATTTTTAAATTTTAGGTAAAGAAAAGAATTTTTTTAGTTTATTTGAAAATAATACACAAAAAATATTGTTGTTAGTTGGTTAGGTGGATTAACGTCTTGCCTGTAAAATTAAATTAATTTTCAGTGACGTGGGTTCGAATCCACTTGAGAGAGATTAATTTTTTCTTTCTTTAATTTAATTAGTAAAATATTTTTTTAACGTCTTTTATAATGATTTCATTTTCCGGAAAGATTATAGGGATTTTATTTTTATTCTCTTTTCTTTTAATGCCAACGTAAGGAATGTTAGGCAAAAAAATTTTTTTTTTCTCTCTCATATTCAACTTTTTGCTTCTTTTAATACTGGCAACAGAAGAAAAAAAAATAAGGGAAATTTTAGAAAAGAAAAAAATGGGAATGGCAAAAGAGTGAAAGGCAAAACTAACTAAAATAGTGTATATAAACATAATGCCATTTTTTTTCTTTTCTCGAGACTTTTTCCTTTTGATTTTTTTTTCTATTTATTGGCCAAACAAGCACACCATCCCGCCGGCCTTTTGGTTTCTCAACACCAAAAATTTATCGAATTGTGTGGGAAGCTTTTTGAGTTGACGAAAAAAAAGAAGAAAAAGAAAGTAAAGGAAAAGGGATTATTTGGATGTGTCCCTTATCCTTTATATAAACACAACAACAACAATATATATTCTCTCTTTTGGAGATAATAATAGTAAAAAAAGAAAAGTATGTCCTTTATAATAACACACATTTTTGTTTCATATTTTTCTTATTAAATATTTTTTTTTTTTTAATTTTTAAATTTTTTTTTAACCTTTTAATTAGGCACAAAACAACCTTTTTTAATTAATTCATAAAATTAACAATTAAAGACTTAAAAATATAAAATTTTGTCCAAAAATAGTTGTTACTCTTCTCTAATTTTTCTATTAATTTCAGATTTTTTGGTCACTGATTTAAAAAGTTATGGACGAAAAAGTCAAATTTTTAGTAAAATTAATGTTTTTTTTTGTTACATTTTAGGCCATAACTTTACCAATAATTAAGAAAAAAATTTTTTTTTTAATTTTTAGGCACGTTTTTTTATTGTTTTTCTTCATATTTTTAAATAATTTATAAAAACAATTATTTAAAATTAATATTTAACACTACTACCAACAACACTTTTTTTTTCTCTTTTCAAATTAAATTAAATTAATTTTTTCTTCTCTAAAAAAAAGATTAGAATTAATTTTTTTTTAAATAAATTTTAATTTAATTTTAAGAAACACATTTTCTCTTCTTTCCTATAATAAGCCACAGATCGTTTAAAAAAAATATGTGAATATTTTGGCGTGTGAAAGTATTAAAAGCTTTTTAAATAAAAGAGAAAACTAAACATAAAAATAAATTGTCTTTTTTATTTTTTTTGCCCAAAAAATGAACAACTGACTTTAAAGAAAAGAAAAAAAAAATATTTTTTTGTTTAGTGAATGATGAGGTTAAAAAAAAAAATATTGGACGTTAGCAAAAAGAGAAAAACCAAAAACATTTTAAATAGGAGAAAAATTTTATTTAAAAATATTCTTTTATTTTTTATTTCTAATCTTAAAATTTTAATTATTATTTTAAAATTAAATTATTCTATTATTTTTTAATTTAATTATTATTATTGCGAATTTTTTTAAAATTTTATTAATAAAATGAGGGCTTTTATAGTTAAGTTTAGTAACTTTAAAAGACCTTGGACTTAAAACTTGGACTTAAAACTTGGACTTAAAACTTGGACTTAAAACTTAAGCAGAAACTTAAACTCGAACCTGAATTTAAGATTAAACTTAAGATCGAACTTAAAACTTAAGATAAAACTTAAGATCGAACTTAAAACTTAAGATAAAACTTAAGATCGAACTTAAAACTTAAGATAAAACTTAAGATCGAACTTAAAACTTAAGATCGAACTTAAAACTTAAGATCGAACTTAAAACTTAAGATCGAACTTAAAACTTAAGATCGAACTTAAAACTTAAGATCGAACTTAAAACTTAAGATCGAACTTAAAACTTAAGATCGAACTTAAAACTTAAGATCGAATTTAAAACTTAAGATCGAACTTAAAACTTAAGATAAAACTTAAGATCGAACTTAAAACTTAAGATCGAACTTAAAACTTAAGATCGAACTTAAAAACTTAAACTTTATCTAAATTTAATTAATCAATTTCAGAACAAAAAAGGGTATAATATAATAAAGTTTTATTCCATAAATTACTACATATTAAATATTATTTTTTATTTTTATTAAGACAAAAATCGAGGCAATTTCCCCCTTTTATTATTTTTTTTCTAAATATTAAACTATCTTTTGTTTAATAAAAATATTCTCTTATAAAAAAAATTGAATTTTGTTTATTTTTTCAATTTTATTAAAAAAAAAATATTTTTATTTTTCCCTTTTGGTAGTGGAGAATTTTTATGTTAACATGGTTACCTAAGGTAAATCTTTTTTTTTATTAAAAAAAATAAAAAGTTATTATTTAACTTTACCAATTTGACCTTTTTTTTTAAAAAAAATTCTAAATTTAATTTTTAAATTAAAATTTTATTTTTTCACAAAAATAATAAAATGACATTTTGCCAAAATAAATATTTTTAAATTTTACCTTAAAAATTTCTTAACAATTTTTGAAGTTTTTCTAAAACTAAATCTTGTTCTATTTATTTATTTATATTTTTTTTTTAATTTTAAGCATATTAGATTAAGGACCAAAAAATTCAGTAAAAATACCAACTCAATTAATTTGTATTTTATTTTCTTAATTTTATTCAATTCCATGGATTTCTCTCTCTTATATCAATTTTTAAAAAAAAATATATTAATTCTATTATATATTTTTTTATTTTATTTTGTTTTTAAATTTACTGCTGTTCAAATAAAAAAATTTTTTTTTGTAAAATAAAATTGATTTTTAAATAATTTTTTTTTCTTTATTTTTATTCAAAAAAATAATAAAAACATTACTTTTTATTTTTTAAAAAATATCTTAAAGAATTGCCCAATAAATTCCCAAAAAAAAGTTCATTTTCTTTTAAAATCCTTAGGGTACCATTAAAAATATTTTTTAATTTTTTCTTCTCTATAAAATAATTTTTTATTATTTTTTTTTTCAGATTTATATTATGTAAAATTAATGAAATATTTCTTTTTTTTTCAATTTTTATTTTATTATTAAATTTATTATTATTTAATAAAAATTAATTATTATTTGGAATGTATTCATGGACTTTATTTTTTATTTTATTTATTTTTAATTTAATGCTATTATTTGTTAAAAATAATATTTTAGCCTTTGAAGGAGAGATGTCTAAGGTTTTAAACATTTTTTTAAAAATTAATTTCAAAAAATCTGTCAAAAAAAAAATTTTTTCTATTTACTCAAATGACCCACTGTTCGATTCTCCTCATCGAGCTGAGTCGAATGATACCGGACTTGAAGTATAATATAAATTATAGACAAAGAAATAGACCCTCAAAAATCAAAAAAGCACAGGGGGGAGTAAGCTCATTATTTTAACTTGCAATTCTTTTCTACTAACTTACACTTGATAATTTAAGTTTAAGTTTATAAGAATGATCTCTGATTTTAGCAGCGCAAGTGTCGCGGCGCAAATGTTCTCGGCGCAAATGTCCTGCAACCATTTTATTCAGCTCTAAAAACACTTTTAAAAATGTTCTATAAATTAAAATTAAATTTTTAAAAATTTTTAGGTTTTTCTCCCAACAAATTTTCATTCAATAGAAAGACGTAGTAGGGCTTCACGTCCTCCTTTTACTTCTTTAAAAGATTTTCTATTTCAATTAGACAATTTATTATTATCTTGCAATAATAATAATAAAATATTTAATGGATATTTAACTCAAAAATTAATTAATGGAACAATTCAAAGAATAATAACAAAAATAAATTCAACAAACGAAAAAGAAAGAAGAGAAGGAACACAAATTGAATTAATTTTATCTCTTGCTCAAATTTATTCAAAACATCCTTATATTGTTAATTCTGATAATTGTTGGTTTTATTTTATTTTAAAGAGAAAAAGAAAAATGGTTAATAAATAAAAAATTAAGTTCAACATGAAAAATATTTAATGATGTTTAGAAAAAACATTTAATGTTTATTATTTTCCTTTTATACAAAACATTATCTAAAACAAATTAAATTAAAATAACAAAAAAACATGTTTGTGAACATATTCTTCTTTTATATTCTCAAACATTTTCTAAAAACTTAAGATCAAACTTAAGTTTATGTTTTGTTCTCTGCCTCCCTCTTCCTCTCAGTTCTTAAATTAAATGTTTTTTAATATTTTATTTTTTTATAGTTCTCCCTCCAAATTCTTCAATTACTAAAACACCTTTAGTACAACCAAATTCAATTAATTCACCTGCCTTTGCATTCCAATTAATATGTAATGAACATTCCAACAATCCTTATTGGGTGCCTTTGGCAATTTACAAAACAACTGATCCACATAAATATCTTCAACTTAGATTGCCTAAACTTCACTTGGATGTTTGTGACAATTCTGATTGTCAAACACATGTAATATATTCAAGTTTTGACTATTTTGTAGTTGACCATTTTGCAAATTTTTATAATAAAGAAAATAGTATGAAAATTAAGAGAGTTGGAAAAGATAAAAATTAAAACAGAGATAGAACGATTAATAAATTTTAGACAGTTAGAGATAAAATAATTTAAAAAAAAATTCGCTGCTTATTTTTGGCTTAAATTTTCTCTTAAAAAAATTTTGTTAATTTTAATTGTAAAATTTTTAAATATTTTTTCTTTCAGTGCTCATATTCTGTACATGGAGGTATTCGAATTTTTGCGCGTTCTTGTTGCTATAATGATGACTATAATGAAGAGCAACTTTGTCGCAATGATTGGTTACTTCTCCAAAAGATTTTCTTTTTTCTTTCAATATTTTGCATTTTGTTTTGTTTCTTTATGATTATTGTAATTTTTTTTTTTAAAGAATTTCTTTTTTAAAATTCTTTTTCTTTAGATAGTTGTCAGAGAGAAAAGACATGAACAACATGAAAGGGGATGGGCATTAATGGAATCTTTTTTTATGGGTGCTATTATACTCTATTCTATAGTATTTTTTAAATTAAATTAATTTAATTTTAATTTTTTTTTAGCCTCTACTTGGTTGGCCAGAACATATTCCTTGGAGTTGTTGGATTGCTGATTTGGGACGTCAACTTGGTTTTACATTATTTTATGGTTCAGTTATCCTTAAAATTTACAGGTTTTTCTTCTGTAATATTTTTTAAATTTTTTAGAAATTTACAAGAATATAGAGTAAGGAAAGCTCAACACGTTAATGTTCGAGAACTTGACTTGATTTTATATTTACTTTTTGCTGTTCTTATTGTACTTTATGGTATTCTTTATTTTTTTTTTTTAATTCTAAAAGTTATTACTCCAATGATTTCCTATTAAATAAATAAATTAGAAAATCATTTAATCCTTTATTACGTTAATAAAGTTCTAAGCTTCTCATTTGTTTAATTGCATAACAACACAATAATTAATCCACCTCTTTATTTCCACTTCTTTTCCCATTACTAAACTTCACAAATTCCTTCTTATTTTGCTTTTACTAAATTATTTATTTAAGGAATTCTTGCTTGGTCTTCTGGTTCATGGACTCGTTCAGAGTTATGGTCCTCCCAATGGCCTCAATGCCCATTTGAAGAATTTAGAATGATTTTTTCTCTTTGTGAACAATTAGTTTTATTTTATGGAATTAGATTATGTTAGCTTTTTAATTAATTTTTTTTAAATAATTAATTTTTTAAAGGTTATAAAGCAAGAAATAGTACTTGGGTTGAACGTTACCAATTTACTATAGCTGTTATTTTGGAAGCATTTATTTCCCTTGTGGCTTCTGCTATTAGGTTTAATTATTTTTTATTTTTTTGAATGTTTTTAAAGACTTTTTAATTTATATTCATGAAAAAAAGAATTAAAAAATAAAAATTTTATTTCATATCCCAAAGGCCTTTAAGTCAACATTATTTTTGTAAAGCGTCTAAACCTGGTTAATAAATTAAAAAAAGGAAAGCTTCCGCTCAGAAATTAAATTGGGTTTTGATTGGGTAAATTTTCTTTTGTTTATTATTTCCTTTGAATTAAATTAATTTTTTTTTATAGAGAAAAGAGAACAATTAATTAAAACTAAATTAATAAAAAAAGAAAGTTTAAATTTAATATTTTTAGATATTCTCTTAATGAAGTTGGTTCAAGAGATGCACTTTTCCTCGTCGCTGTTCTTCAAGTTCATTTGACAATTTCTTTGAATATAATGGCAATTATTTTTCCTAAATTTTTGGTTTTTTTTAAATTTAATTTTTAAATTTATTTTTCTTTTAAAAAAAGTTTTCTACTGAAAATACAACAAGAAATGCTGTTAATAGTGGAAATACTGGTATTATAACTGGTAGTAATAGAGCACATCCTTCACTTGCCAAAATGCGTGAAAATTTAATAAATGGGACTATTGACTTTCAAGAAGTACCAATTGTGGATATGAACCCTGAAGATATTCGAGTATTTTTTTAAATTATTTTTTAATTTATTATTTGGATAATTTCCTTTATAATTTTATAAAGGTTATTTGGTTTAATAATCCTCACTTATTATATTTGCATTTCTTAATGGAATGGTCTATTTGTAACCTTTGTATATAATCCCTTTAACAACCTGTTTTAGTTCTCCTTTAAAATACCCAATATATCGAAACCAAAAATATCAACACTTAAAAATTAGTTTTATCCCTGGTTTAAATAAGGCCAAAAATTCTTAAAAAATTTTTACATTATCAATTAATTTTTAATTTATTTTAGGCAGAATTAAAACGTGTTTACACCCAATTAAGAATGTATAAATTAAAAAATGCTTATCAAGATAATCCACATATAAGTAAAAGAAAAGGTGGTGCAGCAATTAAAAAATCAACAAATAATGAGAATAAACAACAACAACAACAACAAATAATTGGTGGTGGAGGGAAAAGTAGAAATTCAACTACTTCAACAACAACAGAAAATCGAAGAATTTCAATACCCCCAAATATTTCCCCAAAAATTCAAATTTTAAATTCTTCAAAGCCTTCTTTATTAAATTTTAATGAAGAAGAAGAAGAAAAAAATAATGATTTATCTGTAGAATCAGCACCTTATAATATTCATTTATTAACAAATAAAAATGAATTAAATTTAACAACTACAAAAAATATTTGTTCTTCTGATCAATCTATTCGGGTTTAAAAAAATAAAAGAATTGGAGGATGCAATAAATAAATTTTTATTATTTTGGCTCATAAAAATTTGAATTATTATTATTTTTTTAAATGACTAGAGATTTGAAAGAAAATTGTTTTTCCTTTTTACAAAATGGTCAAAGGACATAATGGTCTATTAAGCTTTTATTTATAATTAAATTCTTTATTGACATTTTGTCTTTTGACCCTTTTTAAATGAACGAAAAAAATTAGGAATTGTTAGAATTTAAATTGTATTTAATGTCTAAAGCATTTTTTCACTTTTTGAAGTTATCAATTTGTTAAAAATTTTAATTCTTTTTTTTTTTTTAATTTGAGAAAAAAGTCTTGTCAACAAACTCTAGTCATAAAAATTAAAATTATTTAAAAAAAAATTATATTTTACATTAATTATTTTTTTTACTTTTTTAATCACTTAATATAAATTTTTAATTAAAACTTCCCTTTTTTTTTAGATCAAAATTAAAACAAAGATTAAACAATTTTTAAAGTTTGTAGTTGTCTACTACATATGTTCTTTTTCTTCTTTTTTTTCTTTTCTTCTTTTATGTTTTCTTATCAGAAAGGAAAAAAGAACACAAAATATACAAAAAGGGAAATAATATATAAATACATATATTTATTAGAACAATAATTAAAAGAAAAAAAAATTAAAAACATTTTTTTGAATTAATTAAAATAATGTCAACTAAATTATTTAATTTAATTGAAGTATTTTTACAATTTGTTGCAGCTTTTCATCATATGTAAGTTTAATGAAAGGATTTATTAGTTATTTTTTTTTCAAGGAATTTTTTAAGTTTAAATTGTTCCTTTGCTTTAAGAAAATTTTTAGTTAATTAAAGAAAATCTTTGTACTTTATTCTTTATTTTTTTCTTCCTTTTCTTACAAATTGTCAATGAAACAAAATGGTCAGTCGATTTATTAATTTAATTGTTGACTTACCATTATGTCTAATTGACCATTTGGTAAAGAAAGGAAAAAAAGTTTTTTTTTTTTTTAATTTAAATAATTTTAATTAATTTATTTATTTTCTTTAGTTATTTATGGGTAATCTTTCCAATTTTTGTTGTTTGGCTACCTATTTATCTTCTATTTTATACCAAATATTGGTGGACTGTTTGCCTTTATGCACTTTGGTTTTTTTATGATTTTGAAACTCCTGCACGTGGTTCTAGAAATTGGGTTTTAATTTAATTTAAATTTAAAATTTAAATTTTTATTTAAAGAGTTGGTATAAAAATTCTTCAATATGGGAATATTTTGCTTCTTATTTTCCTATAAAATTGGTAAAAACATCAGAACTTCCAACAGATAGAAATTATATTATGGGGTATTTTTATTTTTAATTAATTCTTTTTATTAAGAAAGATTTTTCAAAAATTAAAAATAAAATAAAAGTTGCATTTTCTCTTATGTTAAAGGTATATAAGTAAAAGAAAGGGGAAATGAACAACAAAATAAATTAATTTTTCTCCCTTTTAATTTGATTTCTTTAGTTGTCATCCTCATGGAATCTTAAGTATTGGTGCATTCACACATTTATCTACTTCAGCAACTGGTTTCTCAGAAAAATTTCCTGGTATAAAATCAAACATACTTACTTTAAATGGACAATTTTGGTTTCCATTTAGAAGAGAAATTGGCATTGGATTAGGTTTAAAAAAATTTTTTAAAAAATATTTTTAATAATTTTAGGAGGTGTTGAATGTTCTTCTAAAAGTCTTAAATTTCTTTTAAAAAATCCAAAAGGTGGAGCACTTGCTGGAATTGTTATTGGAGGAGCGGAAGAACTTTTAGATGCAAAACCAGGCAATTTTGATTTGAATATTTTGGGAAGGCTTGGATTTTGTAGAATTGCTTTAGAGACTGGGTAATTTTTATATTTTATGGAGCAATTTATTTTATAGGCTTTTCCTAATAATCTTCTTTCTTTTAGAGCTTCTTTGGTACCATCTTTTAGCTTTGGAGAAAATGATGTTTATGATCAATATACTTATCCTAGAGATTCTCGACCCAGAAAAATACAGGTTTTTTAATTCACAATTTTTATTTATTTTAGTTTTAGCGTTTTATTAAAAAATGCTTTGGAGTATGTTTTCCACTTTTGTTTGGTTACAGTTGGTACCTTCCATTAATGCCAAAGAAGAAGCCGATAACAACTGTTATAGGAACCCCCATCAATGTGGAACGAATTACTCACCCTACAAAAGAACAAATTCGTGAACTTCATCAACGCTATTGTTCTGGACTTGTTGAATTATTTGAAGCTCATAAAGCTGAATATAACATAAAAGAAGATATTCATTTAAATCTTTATTGACTTAATTATTCATATTTATTATTAATTAACTCATTTTTAAACACTTTTTTAAATTTTTATATAATTTAGAACAACAATATTTGAATAAATAGCCTAAAAATAAGCTAAAATTCTATGTATAAAAAATAAACCTTTATGGGAGAAGCAAGAGTTAGTTTCAACTCTTTTTGTCCAGAATATTTACCCAATCCACGTCCAAATGTATTTTGAATGCTTGGAATTCGATCAAATATTCGCATAAATACTGTCATTCTTGGTAAAAGTCCTAAATATTTAAAGAAAAAAACTATTAAAAAAATAATGAAGTTTTAATTAAATAAGGTTTTTCCAGACTCTAATGACATTAAAAAAACATTTTGCCAAAAATAATCATTTTCAAACTTTTAAATTATTTTGCATGCTCAAAATTCATTGTTATTATTTGCATTTGTTAGTTTTTTACAAAATTATTCTTTATAATTAATTTTAAAAGACTTGTCAAATTAATATGCCATTTTTTCAAAGTCCTATCGAATTAACACTTTTTTTTTTATATAAAATTGTATTTAATGGGGGTACCTCCACAAGAACAAATTGTTTGTGTGCAGTTTTTACACACAACTTTTGTTTAGTAAAATGAAGGGCAGTCTATTAAATTCTTTAAAAAAAAAATTATTTAATTTTTTAAAAATTTTCTTTAAATTAAATATAAATACTTATATTCCCCCCTTTCTTTAAGCCATATAAAAATATTTTTATAATAAAATTTTTTTCCAACAATTTTATTATAAAAAATATTTTATTTAACAAAACCAATCTCTATAACAACAACAAAAAAAACATTTTTTTAGCTGCTTTTTGACCAACGAAAATGAACAGAAAATCTCTTGGGAATTTAAAAAAAAAAAATAAAATTCCATTTAATAAAGCTTTTTTTAATAAAAAAAAAATATTTGGTTAAAAGGGCAAAAAATTGGGAATTTTTCCCCTTTAAAAATTGTTAAATTAAATGAGAAAAGTTAATATAAAAATATTAATTTATTTTTAATAAAAAAAAAAGACATTTAGTCACGTAAAAAAAGGTCATTTTTTAATTAATTTTTAACCTTTTTTTTTTTGATGTACTTAAAAATCCATTAAAGATATTCAACAATTTTTAAAGTATATTCCCCCCTTCATTTTTTTTTATTTGTTTTGACTTTTATTCCCTTATAGAGAAAAACATTTCCGCTTTTTTTCTTTTTTACTAGTAGAAGACTTTTCTCTTTATATTAAACATTTTTTATTTTATTTTAATTCTTTTTAGATTTTTTATTTTAAAATTAAAATTCTTTTTTTTTAATTAAAAATTTTTTTTTTTAGAAAAAAATTTTTTTAAAGGATTTAATTAAAAATTTTTTTTTGAATATTATTAATTTAAATAAAAATTAAATAATTTATTATTTAAATAATTTTTTAAATAATATTTAATTTTCTTCTTTTTTTTTTAATATTTTTTTTTGTTAACCTTTTAGACTTTTTCATTTTATTTTTCTTTTCTAAAGAGACTTGGCCAATGCCAAAAAAAAAAAGAAAAATGCCAAAAAATGACCTCCTTCTTTATTTTCCCAATTTTTTTATTTTTAAAGAAAAGGACCTGTGGGGAATCCAAAAAAATATTTTTTTTTCCCATTTACTCATTTTTCAGTTTTTTTTCTTTTTTAAAAAAAAAAAAGTTTTAAATGACCATTTAGTTGGGAAGCACTTTTGCATTTTTAAAAAAATTATTTAATCTTAAAATAAATTTTTGATGAGAAAATAAAAATATTTTTTTTTTTACATTTAAATATTAAAATAAATAAAAATAAATAATTGCAATTTTTCTTTAAAAAAAAAAAAATTTTTTTTAAATTAAATAAATTTATTTTTTCAATTTTAATTTATTTAAAAATAATTTTCTTTACCCCTAAAAATTCTTTAAATTTAATAAGCTTAATTCTAAAAGATGTGACAAAATAATAATAAAATAATAAATTCTAAAAAGAGGGGGAAAGGGGTGAGGGAAGGAATAAAAAGATTTTAATTTAAAAAAAAAGGGGGAGAGTTTTAAACAAATTTTTATATTTGGTCATTTAAAAGTACTTAGGTGGGGGAAGAAGGAAAAAGAAAAAATTAATTTTTAAAAAAAAGAAAAAAAAAGGAAATTTTATTTTTAAAAAGCGCAAAAGGAAAGGAGGGAAAATTTTTGTTAATCAATCCAATTTAAAAATAAATGATGGGAAATTAACTAAATAAATAAATATTTATTTATTTTTATATAAAACCTTTGAGAATAAAAAAATTTTTTTTTTTTCTTAACCTTTGGTCAGTTGATAAAATTAAATTTAAAATATTTTTTTTTTTTCTTAAAAAATTATTCCCTAATAATTCCCCTTATAATCATTAAAATTTAATTATTTTTTTTTATTTTCTTTTAATTTATTTTCTTATATATAAAATATTAATTTAAGAGTAATAGAGGAAAAAGCTTTTTAATTATTTAAATAATATTTTTTCTTCTTATTGAGAAAACATATTTTCTATTTTTAATTATTAAGCGGTGTATTTACATTTACAATTATTTTATGTTTTTATATGCATTTAAATATATTATTAAATATTTTTTAATTGTAAAAGAGGATTGTAAAACTTTTTTAAATTATTGTAAAACATTTTTTCAAACTTTGTTTTTTTTCATTTATTCATAATAAACTTTTAGTTTGTAATTTTTAACATTTTAAGTTTGTAATTTTTAACATTTTAAGTTTGTATTTTTGCTTATTTAACTTTTGATTTTTTTTTAAACATTTTAAAAACTTTTTTTTTTAATTTTTAAAAATTAAATTTCTTTTCCCTCTCATCATTTTCCACTTTATATATATATATATATTCTCTTTATATAAATTTCCTTTCCTTCATCATCTTTTTTTATATTATTTCCCTTTTTCTCTTTTTTGTTGTGCCACCAAATCTTTATTTACTAATTGCAATGAATATATTTATTTATTTACTCTATGAAATCCCGCAAAAATATCCTCTTTTTATTTTTATTTGGCTGAATGAATTTGTTATATATTTATAAATAACAATGAAATTATGTTATTTTTAATTTAAAGAGAGTTGAAAGGAAAGGAAAGGGTTAAAGCATTTGGCACGCAATTTTTTGTTTTTTAAAAATCGATTAAATTTTAATTAAATTTAATGTTTTTACAAACTTTTAATTTTAATCTTTTTTCCTATTATTAAAACATTCTCAAAACACTTGAAAACATTTACAAACTTATATTAAACTTGTTTTACAAACTTACAATTCCAACCTTTTTTCTCAACATTAAAACATTTAAAAACATTTACAACTCTTTAAAAACTTTTTTTTTTTCTTCAAGTTTATAAAAGTTTTTAAAAACTTACAATTATTCTTTACTCTTTTTATTTTCACATAAAACACAAACTTTTTTACAATTCTCAATTGCGCAGCTTTTTCAATTTTTTTCTTCTTCTTCTTTTATTTTCACATACCACACACAAACACAAACATTTATTTATTTATTTATTTTGTATTTATTTTTATTTTATTTTTCTACTTCATTTTCGCTACAATAAACAAATTAATCCAAGTCTAATTGAAAATAAAATGAAGTAAAAACGACTTTTTTTATTTTTAGGGTAAAAACAGGGGGGCTCAGCCGGAAAATTTAATGACAGTTATGTCCTTTAAATTAGAAAATCTTCTTTTTATTCACTTTTTATTAATTTTATAGTCTTTTCTTTTTATTTTTTACCCAATATTTATTATTTAATTAACAAAAATATTTTCTTCTTTTGGTCATTTAGACTTTTAAATAATTTTTTTAAAATATTTTAAACATTTCTAAACCAAATTTAATTTTAAATATTTTTTTTTTAATAGAATTTTTTAATTTTTATTAATTATTTTCTTTAAATATACCACACAGATTGAACAAAAAAAAATGTTTTTAAAAAAAGATTACAAACTTGTTGTAAAAAAAAATAATTTTCTTTTTAAACACAACAAACACTCTTTTATTTATTCTTTGTACTATTTTTAAGTTTGTAAAAAAGATTAAGTAATTTCTATTTTTTATATAAAAACAATTGTGTGTTTGTGTGTAATATTTGTGTATTTTTCCAACTTTTTTTATTGGTCATTAATTTAATAAAAAAATATTAGTTTAATAGGGTTTTTAAAAAACAATTAATTTTCTAGACGAGAAATAAAATTTAGAGTTTTTTTTAAAAGTAATTAAAAACAATTTTTATTTTTAATTTCTTTTTTTTTTTTAATTTTATTGCAATTTTTAAGATTGAAAAAAATAAATTGCAATTCTTTATTTTTATAAAAATTTTATTTTTTTATATATTAAAAACAATTATTTTTCTTTATAAACTAAATTTTTGCTCTTATTAAAAATTAAATTGTTAATAATCGAAAAATTTAAATTCTAAAACGATTAAAAATAATTAATTCCTTATATATTTATTTTATTTTAAATTTAAAAAAAGTCTACAGTCAATGGGATTCGAACCTAACCATTAAACATTACTAAACTAAAACGCTTACCACTAAATTACAAACCAACTTGTTATTTCTTTTTAAATTTTTAATATCATTTTAATTTAAAATTTAAATTTTTAATTAATAAAAATAAATGTCCAGAAAAACAGACAAAAAATTCTAAAATATTTCTTTGAGACCCTTTTGTTGTTGTTGTTTTTTTTTGTTTGTTAAAAAGGAGTAGTATGTCAGTTGTTGTTTTTTCTATTCTTTAAAAATTGTCAAATAAACTTCCCCCAATTTTTCAATAAAATTGTTGTGACCATTTGAAAGCCGAGAGAAAAGAAAAAGTCTATTCAATTCAATGCTTATTCTCTCCAGTCATCACTACTTCCCACTGGGAAAGGGAATAAAACCCCCCTCCCTCCCAAAAATTGCTCCCTCCCTTCCCTTTTTACTTGTCATTAAACTACACAAAACAAATGTCCCTAAAGGAAATAATTTTATTTTTCGTTCTTCATTTTGACTCATTTTACACTAATAAATATATATTAAATAAATGATTTTTATACTTTTTATTAAATTTTGACCCAAATGTCTATTTACCCAAATATGTATAAAATTAAACAAAAATTATTAAACTAATTTTTGTTTGTTTAGAATATAAATATTAAATTTCTTTTAAATAATTTTTGATCTGAAAAACATTAAAAAAAACATGTTTTTGTTTTTAAATATTAATTTTCTGTTTAAAAGGGTTTGTTTTAGTTAACATTGGTTTTTTGCTTATAAAATTGTTAATTTATTTTCTTTTTTAATAAAATTTTGCCAAAATATTCTTAAATCTGTATTCTAAATTGTCTAAAAATTTTAGAATTTTTGGTCAAATATTTTTAAAGTTATGCTTAAAAGAAGTTGAAAATTTGGTAGGAGAACGCGTTTTCTGAAGATAATTTTTTTTCTTTTTATTTGTAAAAAGATTTATTTTCTTAAAAAAGTTTACCTTTAATTATTTAATTTAATTTAATTTTTATACCAAAAATTATCAACAAGTCTAAAAAAGTCACTACACACTTTTTACCTTTTTTTTACGTTTAAAAAAACCCTCTTTAAAATTTGCTTGAACCATTTAAAAAAAATATTATTTTTATTTGATTAAGTAAAACACTTTTTAATTATTATTATTATCGGCATTTTAAACCATTTCTTTTCTCTTTCCCCCTTTTCTTTATTTTTTTCCCCTCAATTTACCCCAAAAATTCCGTGCCTTTTATATCCCCTTTTGTTGCCTTAAATTCCGGTCTTTTGTAGAGGAGAGAATGTTTTTAATATTCAATCCTTTTTTTAGCCCCCCCACACTTTTTGGCACTCTCAACAATTTTAATAAAAAGAAAAAAAAAATTTTTTTTTTGTTGCCGCCATTTTTAGTTTTATTTTTTTTTCTTCCTCTATTTTCTTCAATAAAATGCCAAAGGAGAAGAAAAATAAAAAGAAGAAAAAAAAAAAGATAATACCCCCGAACGACCACACAAAACTCTTTTTTTTTAAATAAAATAGAGGAATTATTATTAATATATATTTTTTTTTAAATTTATTATTAATCAATATATTAGAAAGGGGGGAAAGTGACCATAGAGAAGGGAGAATGAGGAGGAAAAAATTAATATTATTATTATTTTACTATTACTTTTACTCATTTTTAGGGTTTTATTTTAATTAAAAATGTCTTTAGTTAATTTACTGAAAAAATAAAATATAAAATTTAGTCATTTTATCAATTAGACAAAACGGTCAAAATTGAAAATGGTCAATTTTTCATAAAATTTTTTTATTTTAATAAAATTGGCCTATTTTAATGTAATTTTACTTGTTGTTTTGCTTATCTATTTATTTCCTATTTTTTGACACATTTTTATTTCTTTTATCTGACCGCTAGGTAAATGTAACTAAAACTCTGACTAAAGAATTTCTTTATTTTATTAAGTCAATGTAAAAATTAAATTTTAAAAGACATTTGGGTCAATAAGAGGAAAAATAAACTTTGTTTTGTTTAAAAAGACTATATCCAAAAGATCAACACTGAAATTTAAAATAACACCCAATTGATCAACATTATAAAAAATTACCCAAAAGATCAACACTTAAAATAAATTAATATTTTGTCTTTATTTAAACGTTGACAGCTTTTTAATCACCAAAAGATATTTCTTGTTAATTTATTATTATTTTTTCTTCCTTAAAAATCTTTTTTTTATTACAACAAAAGTCCTTTCTTTTTTTTTTTTTACTCATCAATTTTTCTGTCAACATTTTATATAACCAAAAACACCATTTGGTGGTCATTGCCACTTTTTTTTTTAAAAAAAAAGTTATTTATTTAAATGTTTGTGAATAGTCTTTAAAGGAAGTCAAATAAATGAACTTTTTTCCCTTATTTTTTTTTAGCCAAATCTTTAAAAGCTTAACCCCCCCCCCTTTCCTTTCTTCCGTTAACCTTTTAAGGAACAATTGACCCTTTTTTTTTAAATAAATTATTTTTTTAATGAAGAGAAGAGAGAAAGAAAAAGAAAAATATAAATTCTTTTTACTTTTTAAATATTTTATTTAAAAAAAAAGTTTTCTCTCAAAAATAATCTTTGCCCCCATTTTTGCTTAGAAAAAAAAACAAAAAATAATTTTATGCCTATAATTGTAATAATATTTTCTAAAATAAAAAGCTATAAATAAAAAAATATAGAAATAAAAGTGAGAAAATACCCTAAACTAGTTTTATGTAAAGGGAAATAGTTTTTATTTGGTATAATTTTAAATTTATAAATACCTTTTATTAAATTAAATGAATGTTCACTAAATAATTTGTTTTTTTTATTGGCCTTTTGATTATTGGTGTTTTGAAAAATTCTTTGTTTTGATTAATTGATTTCCTATTTCATTCTGTCAAATGACAAAATGTTTTTTGATTTTGGCGTCGTATTTTAAATTTTTTATCAGCTGAAACAAAGTAAAACGGTTAGGTTAAAACCAATTTTCCCTAAAAATCTGACCAATAATCTAAAATAAGCGTAAAGTTGAGGAGGATGGTAGTGTGTTTTCGCGCTCTTCATCATTTTTTATTTATTTTCATTAATTGCCCTTTGAACAAATGTTGTTTGTTGTTTTTATTATTTTTTTTTCTTACATTTTCTCCCCTCTAAAGTATTCGAGAAGGGTTATTTTCTTCTAAACAATTGAGTAAAACAAAATATAGCGGAAAAAGAGAGGGGGGCCAAACTATAAATTTTTTGCCATTGCACTTATTTCTTTTGTATTTTTTGTTTTGTTGTGTTATATTTTTATTCTTTTATTATTTTCATATTCCGAAAATCTATATTTATATTGAGTTTTATTTCCTGCAAATTTGGAAGTTTTCGCGCATTTTTTTTTTGATTCTTTGATTTTTTTTATTCTTTTTTTGTACATAATTTTTTAAATATTTCAGAAATGCCTTTAAATACTCATTTATTATTATTTTTTCAAAAAATTCACTTTATTTTATTATTAAGCCTTTTATGGCTATATTTAATTCCAGCGAAGACTTACAAATTTCATTTTAAAGATCGACCAAAAAATCATTCAGTTATTATAGGTTTGATGGTTTTTTTAATTTTTTTTTTGATTTTGGAACTTTCAAAAGAAAAAATTAACCATAAAAATTACCGCATAATTTTTAATTTTAAGGCTCAGATATTCTCCTTTCTTGCTCAATTGCTCAACTCAGTGGAAATACTCCTTTTCAAATTCAATGGCTCACTAATAAAGAAATTATTCTTAGTTATATGAATGTTGATGTTATTCCAGGGTTTTCAGGACGTTATAGGTTTGGTCTTTTAAGAAGATATTTAATATTTATTTTTACCTTCTGTTTATAATTGGTTAGATCCTTTTTATTAACAATTTATTGTTTGGGGTTTTTATTCTTTTAAAATACGTTTTAATCAATTTTAACCTTTTAATTTTTTCATAAAAATCATTTTATAAGTGTTGTATATTTTTTTTTTATTTTTCTAGATTTGTAAAAGACACAAATGAGGAGCTACACTTGTCTATTTCTAATTTAACATTGGACGATGATGGTATATTTCAATGTCAAGTTATTGGCCAAAATGGGAATTTTATAAAATCTTCTGCTTTTGTAAATGTTTTGGGTATTTTTCATTTATTTTCTAATGTTATTTTTATTTTTTTTTATTTCCCCCTCGAATTGTTCGTTTTCCAAATTATCCATCTGGGAGTGCTCTTGTCGTCATTGAAGGTTCACAAATTAACTTAACTTGCATTTCTGAACACTCGAAACCTCAGGTTTTATTTTTAAAATAAAGTTTTTTAATATTTAGTCTGACGTAAATATTTACTTTAATGGATTAATGGCAACAGAAAATGTCATTAAAAATGGAATTTTATTAAAAGATGGAACGTTTGACTCTGTTGCGAGTCTTTTGTTAAGGCCTAGGTTTTAATTTAATTTAATAATTTCTATTTTTTAAAAGCAAATTGCATCATAACAATTTAATTACTTGTGAATCAAATCATGCAGAAACAGTTACAAAAATTAGGGATCAAATTTCACTGGATGTTTATTGTAAAATTTTAATTTTTTGAATAATTTTGTTTTATTCTTAACAAGGATATTCTTTTAATAATATTAAAAATTTTACTTTAACTTTTTAAAAAAAGATTCTTCTGATCGTCCAAAAATTGATTTAATTGGTGCTACAAATGATTCTCCACTCATTGCTGGTCAAAACATTACTTTATCATGTATAGCAGAAGGTGGCAATCCACCGCCTCATCTACTTTGGTCTAGTAATAAAAAAGGACAATTAAATTCAACTTTTGAGTATGATGAGACTACCAAGGTTTAAAAAATTTATATTTTTGGAGTTTAATTTTTTTTAAAAATTATTTTTCGTGGATTTTTAATTTTTAAAGATTACTCAAAACGAACTTTCTTTTATCGTTTCTGGAGTTGATAATGATGTAACTTTTGAATGTATGAGCCAAACACATCAGAATATAACACCTTTACTTAACACATTAACACTACATGTTGACTGTATTTTTTATAATTTCTTTGATTTTTGCTAATTTTTTAGATCCTCCCGCAAATGTTTTTCTTTATGGAAACACAGTAGTTCGAAAAGGAGAATCTTTGACAATGTCCTGCACTTCAAGGTTTATTTTATTTTTAACAATTTTTTAAATTTTATTCAGTGTTTCTTCTCCTGCATCAACAATAACTTGGCAAATAAATGGATCCCCAACGAAGAAACAAATACAGACTAGGACTAAACAATTACATGTCTTTTTCTTTTTTTTTATTTCTTTTTTAAATTTTGTTTTGAATTTTAGGGTTTTGTTACACAATCAAACATTTCAATTGACTCAACAATGCTTTTACATGGTCAAAATCAAATTTTAATAGCTTGTATTGCTAGCAATGGTGTTGAACTTCCTGTACAAAACTCTCATGTTATTCGAGTTCTTTGTATGAATTTTAATCATTTTTAAATTTTTTTTCTATTTTAGCTCCTCCTTCACAGCCTATTATTGTTGATAATGAAAATATTGTGCCTTTAGAAGGTGTCTTATACAATTTAACATGTGAATCTCAGGGCGGACATCCTTTTGCTACACTTTCTTGGTTTAGAGGAGTTGAAAAGGTTTAAATTATTTATTGCCAATAGTTGGGTAGTTAAAAGATTGATTTTAGCATTTTTTTAAGGGTTATCGGTTCAAATCCTTTCGCTTTATTTTTCTTTTAGAATATTTATTTGTTTAACTCAAAACTGTTCAAACAAAAATTCCCTAGTATTTTTAAAAAATTAAATTTTTTGAATTCAAATTATTTTAAAGAATAAATAGAAAATTTTAAAACTTAAAATTAAAGAATTCTGGCAAGCATTTCTCTTCTGAATTACTTACCCATAATAGCCTACAGCATTCTCATCATAAGAAAAAAATAAAATGGAAACAGGTCTTTAAAAAAATTGTGTAGTATTTAGATATATTATTATTATTGTGTTTTGTGTATTTTTTGGTGTTTGATTTTTTTAAATTATTTTTATTTTTTAAATTATTATTTTTAGTTAAAAGAAGCAGAAAATTCTTTAAATGGCGACAGTTCTATAAGCAAATTAACTTTGTTATTAGATAGATCAATGAATGAACAACAAATTAGGTGTGAAGCAGAAAATGGTGCAACTGATTTGCCTTTAATTGCAAAGAAAAAATTAATTGTTTTATGTTTGTTTTTTTTTAAATTAAATTAAATATATAATTTTTAAAGTTCCACCTGTTCATGTTAGAGTTAAACCAACAAGAAATGTTCACATGGTTATTTTTTTTTAAATATATTAATTTTTATTTAAATATTTTTAGATTGCTAATTCACCAACAGAATTTTCTTGTTCAGTTCCTTCTTCAAATCCAATGGCAGAATTAAGTTGGGAATTACCAAATGCAGTAGATAAACAATTGACAATATTAAGGAATGGTGAACAAATTAGAAAATCGAGCAAACCGTATGTTAATTTAATTTTTTTAAAAATTATTTCTTTTAAGTATTGGTGAATATTATGGATATGAATCAGAAAATATTATCCAATTTACTCCAACTGAAGGGATGGATGGAGCAGAAATTCGTTGTATAGCTTCACATCATTTATGGAATGACAAGAAATATGGGAATTATGCTTTGGATATTAAATGTATTTTTTTTATTTTTTTAAAAAAAAAAAGTATTTGTTAGCTCAATTAATTTTTATGCTTATATATATTTTTTTTAAAAGATCCCCCTCGTATTGCCGTTGAAGGCCAAATGTCAATAATTGTAGGAGAAGGTCAATCCTTTGAGGAAAATGTTACAATTTATGCAAATCCTCGAGTTAATGCTTTTGCCTGGCGTAAGGATGGATTTACTATTGATCGTTCTATTGGATCAATATTTGTTAGACAATCAGTTATTGAAGGTTTTTTTTGTTTTATTTTTGGATGAAATTTTATTTTCTAATTTAATTAAATTTATTAAAATATATTTATTTTCTTAAATATATTAATTTAAAAAGGTATTGGTATAACAAAAGAAGATACTGGTATTTACACATTGTTAGTTTCGAATGGTGTAGGGACTGCGAATGCAACAATTTCTGTTTGTTTTTTGTTTAATTTCATGTAAATTAAATGAATTAATTTTTTTTTAAAGCTAATTGTAGAATATTCTGCTAGAATTACACGGATAAATAATCCTGTTATTGCAAGGTTTTTTTATTTTTTAATTTAAATTCATGACCCCCTTTCCAATGAGTTTTTGTTTTGGAAAAAATTGTTTGAACGGGTATGATGGAATAGACTATTTTTTTATCTTGGAACTACCCAAATAAGTAGTAAAGAAGAAAAAAAGGAAAAAGTTAAAGCAATTGTGCAAGTTTAAATTAATAAAGTTCGGCAATTGCGATTTTTCGGTACCGTTATTATATTTACGGGAAAAGATTACCGATACCCGAATTAATTACAATACCAGGTACCCAGTATTCTCATGTCGTGCCCAACTCTAGTTGAAATTATTTCTTTAAATTTACTTTATTTATTAGTGTTGGTGAGGATATAGTATTGGAATGTGAAGCAGATGGAAGGCCTTTAAAACTTGGAATGATTAAATGGTTTAGAGGATTAGAAGAAGTTAAACCTTTTGTTCTTGAACAACATCGTTCTGCACTTAGAATAATTGCAACACATGAGAATAGTGGTGCTTATACTTGCCTTGTAGATAATGGAATTGGACAGGTTTTTTTTAAAATAATTTTTATATTTTTTGAGTGGAATAATTAAATGTTTATTTTTAAAATTTTTTGGATTGTAATTTACTTAATTTTTCTTTTGAAAAAGATTGTTTTTATTTCTTATTAGCCAAATTCTTCAATTGCTTACCTTTTGGTTCGTCGTGCACCTGAAGTTGTTAAAAACCCAAGTTTTAACCGTGCTGCAGGTCCTATTGGAGGAAAAGCAACTCTTCGGTAATGAGAGCATAAACAAAAGAGTTATTTTGAATTATTTTTTTTAGTTGTCGTGCAAATGCAGTTCCAAATGCAGAGTTTAATTGGAGCATTGAAGGTGAAGGACATATGATCCATCATAATACAACAAAATATCGGTTTTTTGATACTCAAATGGATTATACAACATTTCAAGTTTTTTTTTTCAAAAAAAATAGTTTTTCAAATTATTATTTTTAGAGCACTTTGACAATTTTAAATTTGGACGAAAAGGATTATACGCGTAGATATAGATGTAGAGTTAGTGTAAGTGTATTTCTTTAATTTTTCTTTTCATTGTTTATTCATTTTAGTGCCAATAATTTAAAACGAACTAAGTGTTTTCTATGAATTAATTTTCCTGTATTTTTTACGATTTTCTTTAGTTATTAATAATTTGCATTCAATTATTGGCACTGAAATGTGAATAATTTGTTAAAATGTATATATTATCTTATAGAATCGACTTGGACTTGCACATACCTTCATTTCTGTTGGCCCACCATCTCCCCCCGAACAACCTTCAGAATTGGAAATTATTAATATATCAAACACTTCAGCTTCAATTTCGTGGGTACCTGGCTTTGATGGTGGATCAGATCAATTATTTGAATTGTTATATCAAGATATGGAAGAAAATCAATTGTTTACAGTAAACACTAGTCTTTCGGTATTTTAGCATTAAATGTGTATAATTTAAAAATATTTGCCTTTATAACAACTAAAAATTTGTAAATAATTTGCTGATTTTTTTTTTCTGATAACTTTTAAAAATGACTTCAATTTAATGTTTAAAATAGTTTATAATTTTTAGAATATTGTCTTAACTGATTTAAAAATTAAACATGGTTATTCTATTCAAATTCGAGCAATTAATTCTAGAGGAGATATTTCTGATTTTACTCAACCTTTATTTTTTAAAACAGTGGATGAAATGTCTCAAAATGCTGGAATTATGGATAATATGTTTTTAAAAGTTGTTTCTTTTTTATTTTTTGAATTTATTTTTTAATTTAATATTTAGAAAAGGCCATTAAGTCATTCAACAATAATTGCCTTATGTTTTGGTCTTTTATTACTTATTCTGCTTAATATTTGTTTAATATGTTATTTAAATAGAAGAAATAAAAACAGGAAAATTATAGGTTATTTTTAAAAATTAAAAATATTTAGAAAGTTGGGAGGAATTGGTTAAAAATATTTTAAAGAAAAATTTAATTTTGATAAGAAAGATTCGAACCCATTTATTAAGTCCTTTACAAAATTAGTCAAACCACTAACAAGCTGACAATCTCGATTTGTTTTTAAAATTTAAAATAAACTTTTATTCTAAAATAAAATAAAAGTTTTTAACAAAAATATTTATTTATTCTTTAAAATTTGCGGAGAATCATCTATTGTGTTAATTTTGTATTTTAATAATTAATATTTTTTTAAAGCAAAAAGTTCACTTTCTAATCAACAACAAAATAATCAAAATAATAATAATAACTGTTCTTCATCATCTGGGGGAAGTGGTGGTAGTGTTAAAACAATTCAAATTTATGGAACAATGGCTGCATTACAACAACATCAAGGACAGTTAATACAAGGGCAACAATATAATGTTGGAAAAAATGGATCAAATTCTAATTGTTCAGATTTTAACATTACACAACAAGACATTGAAGAAACACAATCTGCTAGAACTATGATTGTTTGTTTTTTGAAAAAGGTTTTTTTAATCAATTAATTTTATTTTTGTAGGAAGCGCCTTCATATAATCATTTTAATGGAGGACAAACAACTCTTGTAAATCCAAATAATTTTTATCATAATTCGACTTGTGTTATTAATGATGATCATTTAGGTTTATTTTTTTATTAAATATAATATACTTGTAATATTATTTTTTAATTAACATATATAAAAAGATGTTATTTTAAAAAATATTTATTTTAGTCGATCAATATTCCCAATTTCAACGTCCAAATGTCAGCTTTAATACTGCTCAAAATATTGTAAATTACTCAACAATGGAACCAGTTTTTAGTAGAAAACCTAGTTATCAAGCATATCCTAATCCGGTTTTTAATATTTATTTTTTTTTAAAGTGAAAAAAATTTATTTCTTCTAGGAGCCTTATGGTTATGCTGTTGATGGACGTTATTCTAGTTATGCCCCTTCTAGTAAAATTTTTTTAATTAATTTTGAAGAAATAAATTTTTTTTAATTAAAGCAACGTCAGAATTAATTAATGGTGGTGGTGTTGGAAATTTGAATAGCAACAATAATAGTTTACAAAGGAATAGAAATACATTAATGAGTACATTTTATCAAAATAATAATGGAGGATTTTATGATAGTTCTACTTTAAGAGGAGGAGAAGGATATCTTTAAGAGGAAATTTTTCAAATTATATACAATTTTACATAAGAATAAGATATATTATTTATTATTGTTGTTTTATCTGTTGTAGGAGGAGGCCAATTTTTTTTTTTGAAAGGTTTATATTTTTAAATTGTTTTTTTTTTTTTTAAATTTTTTACCACATTAAAAAACGTTTCTCCTAAAATTGGCCAATTTAACAGAGATTATCTACTCATTTAAATTTTTTAAATTTCTATTATTATTATTGTATCCTCAAATTATTTTCTCGCCTTTCAGAAAAAGAAATTTGCCACATTAATTTACTCTTGCTTCTATTACTTTTATTTTCTTGATCTCAAGAATTACAAATATAATTACAAAGAAGAATATTGCCTTTTATTTTTTCATTTTTGATCATTTAGAATAAATTATATGATTTTTAAATTTTTTATAAATGTTTTGGTCTCACTAGCACCTGTCCAAAAGTGAAAACTATATATAATATATATCATTCGATTACGAATTGTTCATATTTGAAGCATTCTGAATCTAACAGAATTATTAAAAAGTTTTTCAATTTGAAGTCCATAAAGCTGAAAAGGAAGATATTCATTTAAATCTTTATAGACCCAATAATTTATATTTATTATTACTTACCTCACTTTTAGACACTTTTTTAGATTTTTATATAATTTAGAATATTTGCTCAAAACTAATTAATTTTAATTGTAATAAAGTTAACCAATATTTTTTATTCAATGATTAACAGAAAGGGAAGCCAATAAAATCATTTTTTAAAATATTCAACAATTCATGTTCATTTAACTTTAACTGCTGCTCTAAGTTCGAAGTGCTGGAGCTCCTGCAACACCACCAGCTGGTTGACCTTAAAAATAATTTTTAAACTTAAAAATTTAAAATAATTAAACCTCCAGTTCCAGTCCCTTGCGCACCAGGACGAGGAGTACGGTCGGTCGTAGTACGTTGTCCAAAACGTGGTGGAGGATTTCTATCCTTACGAGCCTCACGTGAACGATTTCGAACAACTTTGCTGTGAATAGCGCACGAAACACAATAATGCAATTTATGGTACAATTTTGGCAAAGCATATTCTAAAAATATTTTTTTATAAGTTGGAATTCGAAGAACTAGAGGCCCAAAAACCCATAATTGACCATTAACCCATCAGGTCCCTCAAGTAAAAACCCCCAAAAATCAAAACTAACGTTCATAAACAGAGGCATCAGTAATGTCCCGAACAGCAGCAGCCTCAACAATATTACGAACAACAAACTTCTTAATAGATTTGTCTTTGGGACAAGAACGGCCACAATTGGTACAGCGAATTGACTTTACATGTCCTCGACCATGTTTATTCCTTCCATTGTTGCGACGCTTCTTTGTCATTTTTTAAACGAAAAGTTCTAAGTTTATTTGAAGAATTCTTCTGAAAAGTATAACTTTTATGTATCCACAAATAATTAAAGTAAAATAATGGAAATCCATAATAAAAAAAATTAAAAGTCATTTTTATTAATTTTAGTTGATCGTTTAAATTTAAAAACATGAAATATACCAAGGTAATTGCATCACTATAATGTCCAAATAATAATAAAATTAATTAAGGAATTCAAAAATTAAAACAAAATTTTATCAAAACCCTTTTGAATTCCCTTATATTTTACAAAATAGTGAAGTGTTGGACTGTTGATTTTAAAAAACGTTAAACCAAAAACATCATTATCTTTTCTTTGTTCAAAAAACTTCTTTAAAAAATAACAAGTTCTTTTCCACTCATTTTTGAACATCTCAACGAGAACGAGAGCGCGAACGTGAATAAGAACGCCCACCACCGCCACCACGACGTTGATATGGCGAACGAGATCTGCATTAATGAAGAAATTTTGAGTTGAATTGAGGAATGATTTTAATTATTAACGGTGTGGAAGAGGAGAAGTGAAGACACAAGAAGTTTTGATTAAGTGTGAATAGCAATAAGAAATATAAACAAAAAGGCTAGTGATTTTTTGTTACATTATGCGGCGCTGGCAAAGATTGAGCAGAATTTGTCAGTTTTTAGATGATTTAGATGATGAATGTAAGGAAGCGATGAATGGGTTGGATGGAGAAGAGCATGAAGGGAGGTAGAGATGGTTCGGACATTCCTCAAATAAAATGGTTCATAGGACCATTAAAAACACATTTTTAAGTTATTTTTGCCGAACTTTAAATCCAAAATGATAAGTTACCGAATTAATATAAATACCAATTTAACTCTTAATAAAATATAAAACTAACCTTGAACGATCACGACGATCTCGTGATCGATCACGATAACCTCCACCACCACCGCCGCCACCACGGAAACCACGTCCACCTCCTCTTCCACGGCTACCACCTCCGCGACCTCCACCATTTGTTGACAATTCCACTCTTGCTTTCACTCCACATATACGTCTAAATTAATTAATGTTAGTAAAGCCTTGAAACTAACGTTCCGTCCAATGCACGCACTGCATCCTCAGCATCGCGACCATCATCAAATTCGACAAAGGCAAAGCCTGGTGGTCGACGAGCAACCCAAATTTTTCGAATTCGTCCAAATTTATGGAAAGCGTCATCTAGCTATAATAGAAAAGTTAAGAAATGATTCAATAAATAACCTCTTCAGAGGTAGCGTCTTCAGGTAACCCTCCAACGTAAACCTTTCCTTCTACAGGTCCACCACGACGCCCAGACATTATTGTATTTTTTAGTGTGTTTTGAAAATTAATCTGAAATCGGATTAATTATGAAAATTATAAAACAAAACAAGGATTGTGGAAAGAAACCAAAAGACATTAAAACTAAATTGAAAAGTCGATAATAAAAATAATGTTAATTAAAGAAATAGAGAAATTAATTATACGGTAATAATCGCGCTAAAACTAGGAAATTCAGACTCAATAGTCAATAAAAAATTTTATAAAGAAAGAAGAGAATGAAGAGTATAAATATCTCCTTTTATTTTCACTACAAATCCAGCTCTTTTGAAAGGGAGTTTTTTCACGTTAAGCCTGTACGCGTAAACTTTCTGGCTCCATGACAATCCGACAGTGACCCGATTGGACAGTGAGATAATTAGACAGAGGTCTATCAGACAGTGGTCAATTGGACAGTGAAGGGTAGTTAAGTGCAAGTGTGTTAGATTTTGACGGAAAAAATTATGAAACTTTTACTATTTATAATAAAATGTTACAGAATAAATTCATTAATATGAAATATGTAAATATAAATTAATATTTCTTAATTTTTTCTTAATACTTAGGTTTACATTTATTAATATTAATTTTATATATTCAATTTTGACGACCTTGTAAATTTTCATTTATTTATCATTTTTGATAGATTTTTCCAGATGTTTATTAACAATAAGAGAAGTAATTTGATGTAAAGATGAAGTTTTGTTATTTTTTACAATTAGTAATAAGATATGTACTTTTTTTTAAACAGTCTTTCATTAATAAAATATTTTTTTAAATAATTTTTTTCTTTTTTACCGAATATACAAATTATATACAGTCGGAACTCTAAGACACGTAGGGACTGAAAAATTTTTCAAAAGCAATAAGGTGTTATAAAACTAACATTTTTATCTCCTTATATCGAGTTTAGACTGTGTATCGTATTAGGGTGCTCTATTTATGGATATTGGCGACGATACAAGTAACGAGGGAGAAATTGTTTCTGATACAGAATCCGAAATAGAAGAAGGAGAGATTGTTTTTGGCGCTCAACAAGTGATGGAAAATGATTATATTTTGGAATTTTTTGAAACAAAATCTGAAAAGGGGAAAAGCTTGCTCAGTCGAGGAGGCTTTGAATTCAATTTTGAGAACGAGAGCAGAACTATGGAAGGAATTGAGTATTGGAGGTGTGTAAGTCGTAACGGTTACTGCCCAGGGAGGATCCATGTAATTTCCGATTGGCGAGTATTCGACGAGGTACGATTTAAATTAGGTAAAATTGTCAATGAAAATCACAATCATGGTCCAAATCCTGAGAACCAATCTGTAAGTTAGTAAAATTTAATTTTAATCACTTTTAAAAATCAGATTCGTCGTGCAATTGAAAAATTAAAGAATTTAGCTCGAGCGGATAATCCTTTAATAACCAGAGAGGCAGTTGATCAGTCTCGCGCCACAATTAATTTAGCTGCACGCGCAAATGCTCCTTCTTCCTCGGCCATGGCTAAAACATATCAAAGAGCTAAGCGCCGGAAACAAGAAGAATTTGGAGATCGAGGCCTGGATGCAATAAATCCTACAGCAATAATTGTTCCGGGATATTTGAACCAATTTATTATTCTTGATGAAATTGTGCGTATTCATAACGGAAATAAAAGAATTTTTGCATTTGCTTCTCCATTCTCGATTGAATTGTTAACACAATACCATAATGAAATAGCAATTGATGGGACTTTTGATGTGTTTAAATTATTATAACTAATTTCAAATTTTAGACTGCTCCGCGTGGATTCACACAAATCTTTACCATTCATGTATTGGTGGACCACTGTGCTATCCCAGCTGTCTTCGCTCTTCTTCCTTCTAAATTAACAGACAATTATGTTAGAGTATTCCAGGCTGTTCAAAATATTCTACCCAATTTTATGCCCAATCTTATTATGTCAGACTTTGAACTATCTGAATTAAACGCGGTCGAACAAATATATCCCCAAGCACAAAAAACCGGTTAAATAAAAATTAAAAGAGAAAGTTAATTTTAGGTTGCAATTTTCACATGGGAAACTCGCTGTTTAAAAAAATACAAAGTCTTAACCAGTTAAATCAATTATACCTCCAGGACGAGGAAGCCCGTCACAAACTTCGATCATTTCAGGCTTATTTTTAGTTTTAACTTTATAAGTTATTCCAGGCTCTTGCTTTTGTCCCGGCTGGGGAGGTATATTCATTTTTTTGTATACTTGTAGAGGATTTTAATCACGTGGAACAACCTCAAATCCTTGGTTTAACTTTATTTTGGATTCAGTACCTTATTTTAGATCTACTAAAATATTTATTCTTACATGGATTGGCCCTAATTACGTAATGCAACATCCTCATATTGATCCAGGGCAAGAGGATTTAAATTATGGAGCCAATGTAGATGCATGGATAAGAGATTGGATATTGCATGATAATCTACATGATAGAATGGCTCTTTTTCCTATCCCAGTTTGATCCTAAAAAATTTTAATTGTTTCAAATCTTCTAGATATGGAATTTAACTGAACGACTGGAAAATGGATTGACCCGCACTAATAATAGTTTGGAATCTGGGCATCGGGTTTGGTCTAGCTTACTTCATAGGCGTCCGCGTCTCAGCCAATTCATAAGACGAATGCTTAAAGAGTTTACGCGTTGGCATGAAATAGTTAGAGAATTCCACAATTCTCCAGCTAATGGTATACGGTAACGTCATAATTATTGGGTGATAAAATGATCTTATATATTCAGAGGTAAAGGAATTCGCCGAAAAACAATATACCTTAATCAAGATGCTAATTTACAACAAATTTATGCTGAATTTGAACAGCGATCACAGAACCCCCTTCACTATTTGCGAACCATTTCTTATCGCCTTGTACAACATTAGTTCCTTATCTTTTTAAAAAACACTATTTACTGTCCAATTGACCACTGTCCGATTGTCCTCTGTCCAATTGTATTACTGTCTCATCGGGTCACTGTCGAATTGTCGTGCCACCAAACTTTCTTCTTAAAAAATTTATTTTTTTTACTAAAATTCTTTTAACTTATTTATTTTAGAATTCTTTTTTATTTTTAATTAAATTAATTTATGTCCTATTTTCCTGAAAGTAATGTAATTTATGTTGGAGGTTTACCAGATAATATAACTTATGAAAATGTTATTTGTTTTTTTAAATTTTTTATTTCAAAAATATTTTTAGTTAAATGACGTTTTTTGTAAATGTGGAAGAATTGACAGAATTTGGATAGGTCGGCGTCTACCAATTTACGCTTTTGTTGAATTTGTTAATACGAAGGATGCGGAATATGCAGTAAAAACGCTTGATGGAACGTTAGTTTGTTTTTTTTAATTTTATAATTATGAATTTAGTCGAATATTCGGCTTTAGGACTCGTGTCGAAATTTCACATAGTAGACGACGGAGGGACATTAATGGTTGGCGGCCAAGTTTTCGCAATAATAACAGACAATATCGCGATCGATCACGATCTTCTGATACTCGCAGGCATTTCAGGTTTAATAAATTCTTTAAAATTATTTCTTTTTTTTTGAATTAGATCCAATTTAAAGAATCGATTAAATTTTAGACGAATTGGCAATATAAGTACACATGTAGAGCGTTCATTTCGGAGCATTGGTGGAGGGGAACGTGGAGTTGACGATTTTAATGATGACGATTGGGAAGAACCTTATGAAAACGAAATACAACACCGACATTCAAGGTTAGAAGATAATATTAAATATTCATTTTTTATTATTTCAGTAACCCAAAGATTATTAATTCACAACCTTCCGAACAAATTATTAAAAATTATAAATGCCTCGTTTGTTTTGATCAATTTCCACTCAATCAAATTGTTTTTTGCAGTCTAACTTGTATATTATTTTTAAATTTTTTATTCTTTTTATTAGGTTATGATAAGCAAGCCCACGCATTTTGTACTGACTGTGTTTTTGGTTCAGCATTAGCAGCTGTTGGAGATGTTCCTATGGCTAAAGGAGGAATTGGGTTACGTTGTATGATGCCTGAATGTGATAATCCAATTCTTTATTGTTAGTAAAATAATTAATTAAATTTTAAATAAATAAATTAATTTTTTAAAGCTGAGATTAGAGTAATTCTGTCAAAAGATTTACAAATAAAATTAGAAGAAAGAATATTACAAGAAAGTATTGGATTAGCTTCTATTGCTAATTTAGAACGGTTTAAATTTTATTTAAATAATTTCTGTTTTTTAAAGCTGTAAAAAATGTAATTTTGCCATTGAAATGGAAGTAAATAAAAATATAAATAAAGTCTTTGATTGTCTAAATTGTGGTATAAAGACTTGTCGCATTTGTGAAAGGGATTGGGATAACAAACATTTTGGTATTTCTTGCAAGGAATTGGATAAAAAGGAAAAAGACATGAAGGATAAACAGGAAAGGGAAATGTTAGTTTTTTAAGAGACTTTAATTAATTAAATCTTTTTAAAGTGAAAAACAATTAAATGAGGCGATTGTCCGTAAATGTCCAAGATGTGGAATTCAATTTATTAAAGAAGAAGGTTGCAATAAAATGGTCTGTCGTTGTGGAATGACTCAATGCTATCTTTGCCGTGAAAGTGATATTATATATGACCATTTCTGCCAGTATGAATTTAATTTTTAATTCTTTTTATTCTTTTTTTTTAAAGGCATTTTCGTGATCCAACAAAAGAAGGCTGTGATCAGTGCAACAAAAAATGTCTTCTCCACGAAAATTCAGATAAAAAGGATGAACAGTTACTTAAACAAATTCTCAAAAATGAAAAGGTTTTTGTTTAATTTTTTTGACAATTTTGTATTAAAAAATGGGAGTGTGCCTTCCTTCGATTTTTGTTTAATTTCTTTAATTTTTAATTCTTCAAAATTAATTTTTTTTTTAAATTAAAAATTTTGAGGGCATACTCCTCTCTATAATTATAAAAATATTTATTTTCAAAAGCCTTTTAATTAATTAAAACACCTCAATAATTTAAATTTTTATTGTAAGATTCGTATACAAGTTTGTATTTAATTTATTAAAAAAAAATTTTTTTTAATCTTATAAATTATTTTTTTTATAAAAAATAAACTCGTTTTTCTCCAATTATTTATTTTAAAAAAAAATTTAAAATTTTTCTCTTTTAACAAAGTTTAAATTTTAAATTAAAACAATGTTCTTTTACAATAAAATAATAAAATTGAAAAATTAATTGTGGACAATTAAATAGTCCAAAAATTATCCAAAAATGATGAAAAGGGTGTTCATCAACTACAAATTTTAATAAAATTAAACAACAAATTGTGTGTGAAATTAATGCAATAAAATTAAATTTAATAGGAAGAGTAAGTTTTAAAACAAAAAATAATTCAATTAATAAAGAAAAAAGGGAAAGGGAAAGAATAATTACTAACCAAACATCCTTTTCTGCAATAATTAATTTGTCATCATTTCCAGGCGGTAATGAAGAGAGAATATATTTTTCCTTAATTTTATTTAATTAATTTTGGATTAATTTATGAGTCCACTAAAAAATTTTACAGGTTAAAATAAAAAGGTAAAATAGAGTCTCAGTTATTGAACTCATTGTGTTGTTAATATCAATTTACGTGTAGTACCAGGTACCCATTTTTCTTATTCTATAAACATTTAGTTAATTATCTTTACTCAAGGATTTTTTAAAATATTTAAGTGGACGTATAAAAGTCAATTTAATTATTTTACCCTATTAAAGAATATACAGAAAATAGAGCATCCATGGGCAGCTATTGCAACAATGTAACTTCCTTCCATTTTTGGAAAAGTGTTGAATTATTTAAATAAAATTCGACTTTTTCGTAACGGCAAAATACTTAAGAAATAACAAATTTTTTGTTCTAAAAAATTTCCATGACAACGGTGAAGTATTTTTTTGATTTGATATAGTCGCTCTCAACCGTCTCAAAAAATTAATTACCGTAGTTTTGCACAAATAAATAATTTAAAAAAATAAAATTATCGCTTCAAAAATAAATACTTATAAATCTTCAAATATCGACAAAATAATTTTATAAAATAAAATTCAACAAGAAATAACGTTTATTCTTCAAATAAATAATATTAAAATTAGAAGAATGAAGTAATCCATTTAATTGCTTGATTTCCTACATTAACTGATGGTTCTGATGGATGGACAAAAGAGTCAATATCTGTGGAATTAACTCCTCTTTTACGTATTTTTTTAATTAATTGTTCATCTTTTATATCAGGATCCTCAAAGAGAAGACAAGTTTTATTACATTTTGAACAACCATATTTATCTCGTAAATGTCTAAAAAAATAAAATTAAAGCAAATAAAGAATTTAATTTTACGAGCAAAAATGGTCATGGTTAATATTAGTTTCTCTGCATATATAACACTGTGTTTTACCACAACGACAAGTCATTACATTACAGCCAGATTCTTTTACAAATTGAATTCCACATGATGGACATTTTCGAACGATTGCTTCATTTAAAAGTTTTTCACTAAAAACTTAATTTATTTATTAAAAAATTAAACAAACGTACAGAATTCTTTCCTTTTTGGCATTTTCTCGATTACTATCCTTTACATCCATTTCTTTACAACTAAAACCAAAATGTTCGTCATCCCAATCCCTTTCACAAAAACGACAAGTCTTTATACCACAATTTAGACAATCAAAGACTTTATTTATATTTTTATTTACTTCCATTTCAATAGCAAAATTACATTTTTTACATCTTTAAAAAACAAAAAATAAATTATTTAAATAAAATTTTAAACCGTTCTAAATTAGCAATAGAAGCTAATCCAATACTTTCTTGTAATATTCTTTCTTCTAATTTTATTTGTAAATCTTTTGACAGAATTACTCTAATTTCAGCTTTAAAAAAAAATTAATTTATTTATTTAAAATTAATTATTTTACTAACAATAAAGAATTGGATTATCACATTCAGGCATCATACAACGTAACCCAATTCCTCCTTTAGCCATAGGAACATCTCCAACAGCTGCTGATGCTGAACTACAAATACAATCAATACAAAATGCATGTTCATACGAATTATCTTCTGAAATGGAGTTTAAAAAATTTTAAGACAAAACGCCAAATGAATTTAATGGATCAACCCTAAAGATCAACAACTTGAATATCAACACATCCTTTAATTAAATGGATTCTTTTTTTGTTGGTTTCTTAATCCTTTAACATTAGAAGCGAATTCCTATTTTCTACCAAACAATTACTTCCACTTTACCTTTATTTTTCAGTTCTTTGTTAACCTTACTTGGACCTTCTTTGTTAAAATCAAAACTATTGCAATAAATAATTTGATTGCTAGGAACTTGATCATAACAGACCAAACATTCAATATATTCTTTTGTTCTTGATTTAAAAAATAAAATCCTTAGAATGCTGAAAATTGGGGACAAACAATTAACTGGAGAACTGAGCATTTTTGGGAACTGAAAATAAATATTAAAATTAAATTCTGAAAAGTACACAGGTATTTTTATTATTTTAAAATGCTTCAGTTACTTTTAGGAAGGAGAAAAGTAAAAGGTTGTATGTCAGATTGAGAAAATTTCTAGAAAAATTCTTTGAATGAACAAAAAAGGAAAATTGCCTGAGGGGATATTTTAAATAATAGTTTTTATTGGAAAGGGACGTTGTGAGGCAATATTCTTAAGGGAAAATACAAAGATAAAAGCAGTACCGAACAGACTTTTAATCTACCTTAAATAATTGAAGGATGTAAGGAGAGGATACCCCCAATTAATTTAAACAATTTAAATTAAACCTTATTTTTTCAATTTAATATCCAAAAATACAAGAAAAAATGTTTATTTCCAAACAAATTATTTGTTTAATAACCTTAAACGGTAATACTTCTTTCACGAATTTCCTTAAGTAATTGTTCATCTTTTTTCGTTGCATCTTCATAGAGAAGACATGTTTTCTTACAATCTTTACATCCAGGATTATCTGGGTCACGTAAATGGCTAAAGAAAAAAATTAAAAAATAAATTAATTATTTTAAAACATACGGACAAAAATGTTGGTAAGTAATATTACTTTCACGACAAATATAACATTGAGTCATTCCACAACGGCAGGTCATTTTGTTGCAGCCATCTCGCTGCACAAATTGAATTCCGCATCTTGGACATTTTCGAACGACAACCTCGTTCAATTGTTTTTCACTTTGAAAAAATTAAATTAAAGAAAATTTTTAAAGACTTACAGTTCTCTTTCCTGTTTATCTTTTTTATTTTTCTTGTCCTTCTTATCAAATTCTTCACAACTAAGACCAAAATGCTCCTCATTCCAGTCTCTTTCACAAAGCCTACACATTTCATAACCACAATTAATACAAACAAAGACTTTATTTATATTTTTGTCAACTTCCCATTCAATAGCAAAATTACATTTTTTACAGCTTTAAAAAACAGAAATTATTTAAATAAAATTTAAACCGTTCTAAATTAGCAATAGAAGCTAATCCAATACTTTCTTGTAATATTCTTTCTTCTAATTTTATTTGTAAATCTTTTGACAGAATTACTCTAATTTCAGCTTTAAAAAAATTAATTTATTTATTTAAAATTTAATTATTTTACTAACAATAAAGAATTGGATTATCACATTCAGGCATCATACAACGTAACCCAATTCCTCCTTTAGCCATAGGAACATCTCCAACAGCTGCTAATGCTGAACCACAAATACAATCAATACAAAATGCATGTTCATACGAACTATCTTCTGAAATGGAGTTAAGAAAAAAGGAAAAAAATTTTGGGGAAATAAAAACTAAATAATAAATTTATCCAGAGATATTAGAGCTTTAAAACCTATGTAAATAATTGTAAAAAGCCGAGAGGACCCGAACCTAATAAATCTCCTCCCTAATCAAGACTCTTAACCACTTGACCATCCACCTTTATACATTTCTTTTTTCTTTACCTTTACTTGGACTTGCTTTGCTAAAATCAAAACTACAATAAATTATTTTATCAATCGAAAATTTTTCGTTACAAACTAAACATTCAACATATTCTGATTTTTTTTGAGATAAATTGCTTAATATGATGCTGATGATTAGAAATATACAAATAAATGGAAATATTAATATTAAAAATAAAATAATTGGAAAAATTAAAATTAGAAATAAACAATTAAATGGAAAACGAAGCATTTTTTGTAAGGCTGAAAATAAAATTTTAAAATTAAGGAACAAATTGAAAAGTTAAATTTAATTAAACGAGGATGTGGAAAAACAGAAAAAACAGTCAACAGAAGTCTTTAATTATTTTTAAAAATATTAAAAGTTAAATAATGTTTAGGTTAGAGACTATTTAATTTTTAGATTATTTTTAATGATTTTTATGAAACAAAAAAAAAAGAAAGAGAAATTATTTAAGAGAATATAATAAATAAAGCTTTTAATGGGAAGAAAAAGGTTATGAGGCAATATTTTGAATTTGAGGGAAAAATACATAAAAAATAACAAAAACATCAAAACTTTAAGAAGAAAATTGTACTGAATTGATTTAAAAAATGGCAACCTTTTCTTTTGAATAAATTATTTAATTTGTATTGAATTTTGAATTAATTTTGCTTTATTATTAAATATATAGCAAAGAAGAAATTCATGGAAATTATTACAACAATATAACTTCCTTCCGTGTTTTGAGAACTGTTTAAAATTATTTAGATAAAATTAGGGAATATTTGTCAATTTTTATATAAAGTAAAGCCCTTGTTTTTCTTTTATTCTAATAAAAAAACAAAATTTATTATTTATTTTTTGTATTCTCAATTGGTTGCTTTCAACCGTCCTATTTTTGTAAAAAATATTTCAAACGTCCTTTTTTAAAAATAGTCGACTTTCAAACGTCCTTTTTAAAAAAATACCGTAATTATCAAAAAGAAATAATAACAACTTACATATTTCTTTGAAAATTTATACAGGAAATTAAACTTATAAACATTTTTCTAGTTATGTATATTTAAATCAAAGTGAAACAGGGCCATTGAATTTCCTAATTTCCAAACAAATTATTTGTTTAATAACCTTAAACGGTAATACTTCTTTCACGAATTTCCTTTAGTAATTGTTCATCTTTTTTCTTTGCATCTTCATGGAGAAGACATGTTTTCTTACATTCTTTACATTGAAGTTGAGGGTTTTGTGGATCACGCACGTGACTAAAATAAGAAAAGAATAAATAAAAAAAATAAATGTTTAAAAGAATACGGGCAAAAATGGTCATATCCAATACCACTCTGACGACAAATATAACATTGAGACATTCCACAACGACAGACCATTTTATTGCAACCTTCTTCTTTAATAAATTGAATTCCACATCTTGGACATTTACGGACAATCGCCTCATTTAATTGTTTTTCACTTTAAAAGAATTTTATTAATTAAAGTCTCTTAAAAAACTAACATTTCCCTTTCCTGTTTATCCTTCATGTCTTTTTCCTTTTTATCCAATTCCTTACAAGAAATACCAAAATGTTCATCATCCCAATCCCTTTCACAAATGCGACAAGTCTTTATACCACAATTTAGACAATCAAAGACTTTATTTATATTTTTATTTACTTCCATTTCAATGGCAAAATTGCATTTCTTACAGCTTTAAAAAATAAAAAGAAATAATTAAAAAAGTTAAACCGTTCTAACTGAATAGAAGCCAGTCCAATACTTTCTTGTAATATTCTTTCTTCTAATTTTATTTGTAAATCGTCTGAAAGTTGCACACGAAGTTCAGCTTTAAAAAATTAATTTAAAATTAATTATTTTACTAACAATAAAGAATTGGATTATCACATTCAGGCATCATACAACATAACCCAATTCCTCCTTTAGCCATAGGAACATCTCCAACAGCTGCTGATGCTGAACCAAAAATACAGTCAGTACAAAATGCATGCTTCTTTGGATTGTCATCTGAAATAAATTAATAAAAAAGGAAAAAATTAGGAAAATAATCAGAATGCCATTCAGCGACTCTTAAACCCTTAAACCAAAAGAAATAAACCAAAACACCGAGTTGGACTCGAACCTCGAAATTTTCTTCAGAACGGAGAATTAATCCACTCAACCATACAATCACTGAGTTTTTTCCCCTTTACTTTACCTGTATTCACTTTATTACTTGGGCTTGATATAAAAGTACAATAAATAATTTGCTCATAAGGAAATTGGTCATTACAGACGAGGCATTCAATATTTGTTGGTTTTGGGGATAAGTTGTTAATAAAATTAAGAAGTTTAAACATTTAAATGAAGAAAATGTGAGAAATGCTAAAATTTAATATTTAAAATTTCAAAAATAATTAAAAAAAGGGGGGGGGGTACTTGAATTATTTTTAAAATATTTTTTAAACATGAGAAAAATAAAAGGTTTTATAAATAGGTCATAATATGTAAAAAAAAATATTTTTCACAGATTGATTATTTTACTAAATGGTTTATAGAAAAGAAGAAAAATTGGTTTTAGGGAATATTTTGAATTTTTTAAAACAAAATACCAAAAAAAAAAATAATCAAAGTCAAAGAAAAAAAGTAATTGAACAGAATTTTAATTAAATAAATTATGTATTTTCTAAAGAATATTTATATATAAATATAAGAATATTTTCCACAATATTTATTAAGGGATTATAAATTGCTTGAAAATAAAGGATGGAATGTTCCGGTAAAGACAAACCAACAAATGATTGCTGCTTTTACAAAAATTAAAAAAAAAACCTTTAAAAGGAAAAAAGTCTTTCAAAACTTTTTAAAATAATTTAAAATCAAATCTACTTGATTTATAAAAATTACCAAAAAATAAATTTTTTAAAAAACAAAACAATGCAAATAAGAGTAGCTACACAAAAAAAGGATGTTTTTTTATATAGTCAATATAAAAGAGAGACAAAAACAAATTTATATACGCAAAGAAGAGATATTCAAGAATATTTTTTATCCAATTTTCCTTAGTTATTTCATTGTGAAGCGCATCTCACAGCCTGTGCCCCACCTCCTCCATTTCGCATTTCTTGTCTGTCCTGAGCTTGCAGAACTTCTTGCCAATTCTGTGATAATGGAATCAGATTAATCTGTTCTGTCGAATTAGTAATCATTGGCTCTTCTGGAACAATGTCTCCATCTGGAAGCAGTTTCCGAAGTTGGTCAACGCTTTTGATTGACAAACGCTCAGGAAAGTCAACTTGGAATTGAATGAGCAAATCTCCACGATGGTCAGGTTGACGATGGACAGGCATTCCTTCACCTTGCACAACACGTAAATCGTGATGGTGAATAACTTCGCCTAAAGAAAAGGAGTTTTTAGGTAACTTTTCTGATATAATATTCGAAGAAAAACCTGGCAATTGAGTGAACGACAATAACCGTTTGTCAAGTGTTTCAATACGACGCGTAAAACCACAAAGAGCTTCAGTCAAACCAATCTTCATATTCATAACCAAATTAGCTCCTTTCCTAGTGAAGAGTGGATGCTAGAAGAATATTAAAAATTTTGAATAAATTTCAAATTCTTACTGATTCCTCGTCCAAAACGATGATCACATTACCAGGCTTAAATAATTGAAAATTAATTTAAAAAAAGTGCATAGCTTCCCTTTCCCTTAAATCCTCGAATTATTATAAATTTGTTTAAAAGCGTTAACCCTGAAAAACGACAAAGCCACTAGCCACTATGATAAACCCGTTTTTAGGAAACTACTCTCAAGAGTTAACTCGTGTACACAGACCCAAGTGATACCGATAATTTTTCAAAGGACAAACCTCAAGTCCAATCTGTTGATCACCCTTTCCATAGAATATTAACTTTTGTCCGTCGCGCATACCTTTTTCAATGTGAACCTCAATCGTCTCATCAGAACGAACCTACAAGTCCAAAAAAGATCAGTGTTTAATTTCATAAAAATACCCTTTTCTTTCCTTTACAGTTTTTACACGGATCTTTGTTCACTTCACCCTCTCCGGCACATTGTGAGCAGTTACGTTGGATTCGCTGTATCATCCCAGGTCCAATTTGTTGATTGAAAACCTCAACACCGCGACCGCCACATGTTTGGCATTTAACCACAGCTCCCTTTGCACCACCAACTCCTTCACATTTTGTGCAAACAATGTGTCTAAAGACCATTTAATAATGCAAAACTTGTAAAATAACCTAGAAATTTTTATATGTTTAGTTGCGCCAGTATAAAGCTTATCCAATGTGACCTTCATCTCATGGACAGTATCTCGGGCCTTAGTCGGTTTTTCGCCTCGACCTTAAATATAATTTGGAAGTATTAAAAAATGTTTAGTCAATATTAGAGCTTGACATTAACTAAACGCTTTTCAGTCATCAAAAAGAGCAAAAATCAAAAATAACAAAATAACGAAAAAATTAAGCTTTTATTGTCATCTATAAAACAAACCTCCACCGCCGAAAAACATCTCGAAAATGTCCATGGGATTGTGCATACCACCCCCATCTCCACCGCCTTTAATTCCTTCCTCTCCATACTCATCATAGACTTGACGTTTCTTTGGATCACTGAGCACTTCATATGCCTAAAAATGAAAATAATATAATACGTATAAATAAAAGCAAACCTGTGAAATAAGTTTGAAACGTTCACCTTCATCGGGATTTTTGTCAGGGTGATATTTAAGACTGTAAATAAGGAAGTATTGTTTTTTTTTAATTTAAAAAAAACTTACGCCAACTTCCTATAAGCTTTTTTCAGTTCATGATCGGTTGCACCAGGTTTAACTTCAAGAATATCGTAATACTTTGTATCTTTAACCATTTATACAGACCAGAATTTTAAATAAAGATCTTTAAATTTGAAGATTTAATGACTAAATTTAAAGAAAAAATTGACAAATTAAATTTAAAAAACGATTTTACTGAGTGAATAAGAAAAATAAATAAGGGTAAAAGAAAAGAAAAGAGAACGTTAAAACGTAGTTTGTTCCCGTAGAACATTCAGGAAGGGTAGGGATTGTGAAAAATTAAACATTGTTAATTTTAAAATGGTAGCCAATAGAAAATAGACATTTGGGTTATTCAAAGTGTTAAAAGATTAAAAAATTACAAAATACCAAATCGAGGAATTTATGCATTTTGTCAACAAATAAATTATCTTCAATATTTTGTGTCGGAGTAAACTATTATTTTATCTTATTGTTTTATTGATTGGAGTTTTAAGAGATGCGAAAGTAAAATAATTTTTTTTTATCTTTAGAGGTTATTAATATCTTGCCTTAATTTTGTTATAATGAATGGACAGCCAGATATTATTCAACCAGTAGTTCAGCAACCCCTGGATGTACATACAATCCATAAATCTGTGGTAATAAATATTCAGGAAATTTAGCTTAAATAAAAGTTAAATAGATTGACATGTTTCCTGAATTAGATCTTACACAAACTCTCAGACAATTTGGGCACTTAAATTCAGAAGCTCTCGCATCAGTAATACTTGATACGATTAAGAATATTCCACCAAAACGAGGACAAGTATATTATTTTAATTGTTTTCATTATTTTTTTTTTAGAAAAGAAAAGTCTCTGAAGTTATCAATGAGAATCCTCCGAGTGTTAGCTCTGAACAGTTTGTTTTTTTTTAATTTTATGAATCATTACACTTACATCTTGAATCCTTATGTTCAAAAAATCCTAGGGCCAGGTTCAATACATTGATCGTGACTATATTCTTACCTAGGAAAACTTGGACCTTTAGTTACAGATTGAACCCCTAACCACGGCCCTGCTTCAATTCAGAATTAATGCAACCCTTTACATTTATATCTAAATCCTTTTTCATTTATCCGTTCTTTTATTACTACTTATCTTTTAAGGTCTTTCACTTCCGAAAATTCCAATGAAATTGGTAAATTACTGATCGACAAAATGCTTTGGGATATGCTTGGAGTAATCAATATTGAATACAAAAATAGCAAGCATTTATCGACTGAAGGAGTCAATCTTTCTGTTTTAAAGAATGCGATGGTTTATTTGGTTGTTGTTTTAAATTTAAAAAAATTTTCAGTCTGATCATTTTCCATTAACTAGACTTGAGTTCATTACAAAAGTTCTTTCAACCTTTAATGGTGCTATCTATCCTTCTTCACTTGCATGTTTTTTCATTGAAAATGGTTTTGCGGAAAAATTGCGTAAAGGTAAAGTTTTTTCATATTTAAATAGGTTTAATTATTTCTTTATCAAGCATTTCCAAATTTATCACAAAACTTTTGGAGCCGAGCATCAGCGCCTTTACAGAAGAATAGGAGCAAAAAAGCTTGCCATAGTGTACCAGAGGACTTTTCAAAACAATACAAATTATTTACAGATCTTTTGGTTAAATATCGTGATGGGGAATACAGTGCTCTAATTACAGCAGATTTAAAACTTTCCAAGGTTAGGAAATTGTTTAAGAAATTACTTTTAATTTTAGCATTACCACCAAATTGAATGGCAACGACCAACGGAGGATGAACGTATCGAATGTTTAGTTTGTTTTGATTTGGTTCCGTTAAACCGTGTAATCTTTTGCAACGATCCTGTCCAATCATCACAAGATTTTTTGGCTTCTCGGTTATCCGCTTTTGTTGACAATTTTGATGAACCAGGGCCTAGTAGTGCAATTTACGAGGAACTTGAACGAATTCAGGGACAAAAAGACAAAGGTAATTTTCTTAAGTGTTCTACTGCTCAATAATCTCTTTTTTAAAGAAAATGCTGATCCACAAGTGCATGCATTTTGCAAGGCCTGTGTTCGCGGATCGGCTTCAGCTGCAGTTGGTGAAGTTCCTATGGCGAAAGGAGGAATTGGGTTACGTTGTATGGTACCAAATTGTGAAAATCCAATTCTTTATTGTAAAATATAATTTTAATTTATCTAAATTATTAATTTTTAGCTGAGATTCGTCTTCTTCTACCCAGCGATGTACGAAAAAAGCTTGATGAGCGAATTGTTGAGGAGAATATTGGAATGGCTTCTCTTATAAATTTGGAACGGTTTTAAATTAAATTTTTAACATTTTCTTTTTGTATTTTAAGTTGTAAAAAGTGCAATTTTGCCATTGATATGGAGGTCGACAAAGAAACAAACAAAGTCTTTGATTGCCTTGCTTGTGGTTATAAAATGTGTCGTCTTTGTGAAAGGGATTGGGATGATGAACATTTTGGTATAACTTGCAAAGAATTGGATGAAAAGACTTCTAAAGATAAAAGGGATCGAGAACTGTAAGTTTACTTTAATAACTTGTTATTTTTACATTTATTTTTAGTGAAAAACAATTAAATGAGGCTGTCATTCGCAAATGTCCAAGATGTGGAATTCAATTTATGAAAGAACTTGGCTGCAACAAAATGACCTGTCGTTGTGGAATGACTCAATGTTATATTTGCCGTGAGAGTGGTATTGGATATGACCATTTCTGCCCGTATTCTTTTAAACATTTATTTATTTTTTCTTATTTTAGTCATGTGCGTGATCCACTTAACCCTCAACTTCCATGTAAAGATTGCAAGAAAACATGTCTTCTCCACGAAGATGCAAAGAAAAAAGATGAACAATTAATCCAAGAAATACGTCAAAAAGGTGTTGCTGAAGTGCAAAATAAAACAACACTGCCAAATACAGCACATCTTCTTCCACCTACTTTAAATGCTCCGGTTGCAAATGTTGCTCATATTCCTCCTGTACGAGTACTTCGTCGACGGAATAATAATAATAATCAGGAAAGGTGTAGAATTACGAGATAGTTAGAGACAATTTGTTGTGTAGAATGATGAAAAAAAATAAAAAGTTTTGTTGCCCAAAAGAGAAAAAAAAAAAGAATTTTTTTTGTTTCTTTCCTTTTTTTGATTTTGTTTTCTATTTATGTTTGCATTTTGAGGGGAAGAAGTTTTTTTTCAGTAAAAAAAATTTTTTGACTTAATTTTTGATTTACATAACAAATATGTCTTAACTGGCAATTTAATTTTTTTTAAATTTGTTTTAAAATTTTTTGCTTTTAAAAATTGTTTTTTTTACAACCCTGAAGATCAACTTTTTGAAAATCACCCCTTTTAAAATCTCTAATGACTTTTAAAGCTTTAATAAAAATAAATAAAATTTTATTTTATCAAAAGGATTTATTAGTTAAATTAAAATTTGTTTTAATTAAAATTCTTTATCCTCAATATTTACTTTAATCTGCTTTCTAAACATTTTGATAAAATTAGTAATCAAACTAAATTTAATATTTTTTCATATTTAAAAAAAAAAAAAAAAGAAAAAAATTTCTCTTAAATATGATTTACCTTCAGAGTTTTTTTTTCAAAGTTAATCTTCAGGGTATATTTTAGAGGGGAAAAAAAAATAAATTAATCATAGTTCTAATTTAATTTATTTTCTAATGCAGAAACCTACAACAACTTCGACTTGCACAAGAAAGACTTGAACAAGCTCGCGATAGGTATCATCAGCAAGTGGATCCTTTAATTTATAATATTAGTATATATTTTTGTTTTATTTTTAATTTTTAATTAATTTCTTTAGATGCTGTACCACAAGGACTACAACAAGCGAGAGAAAGAACTCAACAAGGTCTCAATAGACTTCAACAACATTTGGATTTTCTGCTTAATAACCTTGGTAAGAAAAGAAAGTTTTTTTTTCTTTTTATTTTTAGATGGTCTACCACAAGGACAGCAACAACAACCTCAGCATCGTTATTTTTTAAATTTTAATTTAATTTTTTGGTTATTTTAGAACCTCCACGACAGTTTCCTCTTGTTGGAGATCAACAATTACATCAACAGCCAGTTCCAATTTTAAGAGGACAAGGACAACAACAACCTAATCCTGCATTTCCTTACCAGGTTTAGAAATTTAAATAAATTTTAATTGAAAATGTTTTGGTTAAAAAATAATTTAATTTTTGTAGTCCAATTGACTTTTATAGAATTGCTGTATTAAGTCATTATTTTAGGTTAAATAAAAGTTTTTTTGAATTAAACTAAACAAAAATAATAATTATTTAGCATTTTGTACGTGCTGGTGAAGTTATTCCTCCTCAACCAGCACCAAATCAAGCAGTAAATCAAAGACTTTATGATCAAGTATATCAACAACCTCATCCTCCCCAACAAGTTTTTCGACCTTATCAGGTAAATTAATTAATTATTTATTTAATTTTTTATTTTTTAAGACACAACAACGAGTACAACAACCAACTTTTCACCAACAACCACATCCAATACATAATCAACGACCACAACAATTTTTAAATGAAGATTATTGGATAGATGATTATCTTGGTTTTAATTATGGTGGAGCAAATAATTTGGTTTCTTTTTAAAATTAATTTATTTAAAATTAAAAAAAATTTTTTTTTTAAGCCTCAGAATCGTCCACTTCCCCAACAACAGGGAACTCCTAATTTACCACCTTTTCCACGTCAGCAATTACCACAACAATTTCCTCAACCACCACCTCCATTTCCCCGAAATGCACCACCACCACCACCACCTCCTCAACTTCCTCCACCAATAGGTGACAATTTTATTGATCGTTATCTTGGTGATGCTTTTCAAGTATTGAATAATAATAATAATAATCTTGGTGCTCCAAATATGCCAATTCAACTTGATTAAAAAAAATAAAATGAATATCAGTGTTAAACTCTAATTCAGGAATTTTTTTTTATTATTTTATTTTATTAACACTTATTTTATTAACAAATCTCTTGTTTTTATTTTTTACTTCATTTATCAGAGACTCCTCTTTATTACTTTTATGAAACTCCCTATATTTTACATTGCATTATCTTATTTAAAAAAATTTAATTAATTAATCAACTTTTTAATTAAAAAGACTTTTCAGTACCGACATTTCGTGACAAACAATTCAAAAATAAATTATAATTTTTTCGATTTTCCAAAAGATCAACTATTAAAATAATCAAATTAAAATTTTTTTTAAAATATCTTTGTCACCAAATATCGGTATTGAAATGTCCTGAGTTGATCAATTAGATTTAAATAATTAATTAAATTTGCTTTCATTATTTACCTATATACTTACAATGACTTAAATAAATAAATTTTTTGAATTAATCAATTTATTTATTAATTGTTTATAACTTTAAATATTATTTTTTCCAAAAGAATATTTTTATTAACAATTTTATAAATTTTAGCTCTATTTAAATTATGAAAAATAAGCGTAAAAGTGGAAGATCTTCAGGCTCTTCGATTACAAGAAAATCACCAAGGAAGGATACACCTAATGATAAAACTAAACAGGTTTATTAATTACTTGTTTTTTATCTTTTTGGGAGAATAGTTGATTTTCTTCTTTAAAGGATTCTTTAAATTTTTAAAAAATTTTTAATTTAAGCACTCTCGCTGGGTATTTCGTCCACGCACTTCATTAAATAGTTCTTTTGGACAAGGCACTTCAATGTCAACAAATTCAAGCAATACTTTTGTACAAGATTCAGACAGTGATGACAATGATGAAGATATTACTATTTCTATTGAATTACTCGTATTTCTTTTTATTTTTTAAAAATACTCTCTTTAACCTTTAGAAAAGTATCTTTCCCGATCAAATTGTCGACGATATTAAAGAATTATCACCTGGGGCTAGGCTTATAGCTATGGCTAATTATATAATTGATAATTCGGGAGAGTTTAAAAGTAAACCTAAAAAGGTTTTTTTTAATTTTAAAAATTTTACTGTTTAATGTTAAGAAAGTCGATATTCCAGAAGATCAATTAGAACCTACTTTTGGGTCAGTAGATAGTGCTCTTTCAAGGTTATTATTTTTTTAATTTATTCGATAGGGGGAAAGACTCCCATAATGACTTGTTATCATAATTATGACAGATTGTCCTTCGCTTCGCGAGATGGCAATTTTTCCCGAAGAGGAAGGCGACCTTTTTAATTTTATTCTTTTCCCTGAATATTTCCCTCCTTTTTCTAATAAATAATTTGTGATTCTTTGAACCTTTTTTATTTTTTAATCTATTTTCAGGGATGCCAATTTTCGCCCAAAATTATTGGATGCTTTTTTTGAAGATTTTCGTGATCATTACGCCTTGCACTTTTCAAGAAGAAATAATGCAATTTATGACAAAGAAATTTGTTATCGTTTGTTATATCAACATTTCCCAACAGTTTGTTTTAAATTAAATTTTAAAAGGAATAATTTATTTTTTAGTGCCGAACACCTTTAATTGAATTTTTGATAGATGAATTTGCAGGTAGATATTCAACAGCAGCATGGATTTGTTTTTTCGTTCAAAGCAATCTTGGATATTTAGTTCGGCCATGTAATTCTTTTTTTTTTATTTTTTTCTTTTTCTTTCCTCACATATAAAATGGTCAGGGACATAATGGTCAAATACCCTTATTTTTGATGCTTAAAATTTAATATTAATTGATACTCTGCTCATTTTATATGAGAAAAATAAAAGCAGTAAATTAAAAAATTTCAGTTTTTTTACACATTGAAATGCGTACTTGGACAATTATGACAATTCCTCTACCCGAACCTCGGAAACGTCGAAATAATTGGATTTTAAATCCTACAAATGGATCTATCGCTGATTCTATTGAAGAATTTAATAAAGCTTTAACTCGTTTTCGTAATGACTACAAACAATTGTTTTGTACAAATGAGAATAGTCTTTTACCGGTTAATTTTATTTAAATTATTTTATTTTTTTAATATTTTTTAGAATGTTGAACATATTGAAGATTCTGAGAATATTGAAACTTTTGAGTGTTTAGTATGCACGGGAGAGTTTCCAATAAATCGGGCAATTTTCTGTAATTCGCATCCTTTTGGAGAAAAAACTTTTCAAATTGTTGATTTGGATATTCAAGGGAATAAACAAGGAGGTTTTATTTTATTCTTTTAAATAAGTCCATTCTGTCGATTGAATTTATTGAAAACCAGAGGGATTAACCCCTTATCTTTTGGATTTTTTACTTTTGGGAGTTTGATTTTCTATAAGAGACTAAAAAAAAAATAAATGTGGTGTGAAGCTTAGTGATAGCGTATTTAAAATGCTGCCGCTACTCGGTTTTTATTTTATTTTTTAATTTTACCTTAATTATCAATTAATTCTCAGTCTGTTGACATTTTGGGTGTTGTTTAAACCTTTTTACTTAATTATTATTTTTCAGTTACCAATGATAAACAACATCGTTTTTGTATTGAATGTTTAATAGGCCATGCTAAGGCAGCAACACAAGAAATGCCTTTAGCAAAGGGTGGTGTTGGTCTTCAATGTATGGCTGCGAATTGCTCAAATTCTATTCTTTTTTGTATTAATTTTAAATTTATTACTTCTAAATTTAATTTTCTAGCTGAATGTCGTTTCTACATTCCACCAAATATTCGTCGACATTTAAACGCTAGAATATTAGAAGAAAGTTTGGGTGCTGCAAATTTGGTTAATTTGGAACGGTTTCTTTTTTAATTAAATTTAAAAAAAAAATTTTTTTATTAGTTGTACACAATGTAATTTTTCGATGATTATTGATATTCCTTATGAACAACTTCATGTATTTTCTTGTCAAAAATGTAAGGCAGAACATTGCAGAAAGTGTAAACATGTTTGGGATGATATTCATTTTGGAAGGAAATGTGAAGATTTGGTTAATATTGCTGAGGAACGAAAGCATTTATTGTTGAGTTTTTTTTATTTTTAATAATTTCATGTCTTTCCTTTCCTTTACATTTTAGTCTTTTAATGGTTTTATTTAACTATTTAATGTTTTTCAGTGAGAATAAATTAAGTGAAGCCATAATACGTCGTTGTTATCGTTGTTCTGTTCCTTTTGTTAAATTGGCTGGTTGTAATCAAATGAGTTGTCGCTGCGGAGCTGTTCAGGTTTTGAAAAATATTTTTTAAATTCATCTCTTTTATTTAAGTGTTATCTATGCCGGGCAAAGGATATAAATTACAACCATTTTTGCCAGTTTGTTTAATTTAAACTTTTTTAAATTTATTTTATTTCTTTAGACATTTTCGAAATCCAAAACAAAAGGGTTGTACTCAATGTAAGAAGACTTGTCTTTTGTGGCATCCTGAAAATTATGTGGATGAAATTGCAATAAATAAAGTGAGAAAAGAAGCGGAAGATGAAGGAATTGTATTGGAATAAAATAATAAGGTTTATTTTGAATTAATTTTTTAAGAATTAAGATGGGGTATTTTCTATTAGAAGAGTAGTAGGGGCTCTGTAGCTAAGTCTGCAAAATTCTGACTTTCTTTTGTTATTGCGCAGGTTCGAGACCTTTCCGGTACCTCTGGCTTTTTCTTATAGAAAAACTGTTAAAATATCTTTTTAAAACTATTTGGATGTATAGAGCTTTTAAATTAATGAAATTTTTTTTCAGGAAAAATTGACTTGGAGGAATGGCATATATTACTTAATTAAATATTACTATTTTTGGAGAATTTTTAATTTATTTTTGTTACTGAAGAAATTGTTATTTATTTATTATTTACTGCCCTTATAAATCCATAAATGCATTTATTGTCTGCCCAGAAATATTTTATTGCCCCGATTATTTTTTTACAAAATAAAAAAGGATATTATTTATATAAAATATTTTTAATTAAATTTATAGTTCTATCATCATTTAAAATTCCCATGTGATCTGCTCCATCTAAAACAGTTACATTTATTTGATAACCAGAATTGTCATTTGAACTCCAATGTTTACAAACACTCAGAGATCTTAAATTTACTGTTCCGTCACCATTTCCATAACTAAAAAAAATTTCAAAATATTTTTTTTCGATAAATTTCTTAATTTTAAAATTATTCCCCTTTCCCTACATTATTAAAAGTAAAAATATAACCTTATATAGGGTTGATAATCAGGAAAAAGCCAATTATGATACCAAATGTATTGTTCGGGTGTTTTTACTTCACTTCCATAAATACAATAAATCTTTAGAAAAAATATATTTATTAATTAATTAAATTTACCTTAACGCCTGGTGGCTCAATTATTAAAGAGTCCCTTTCACTTTTCCATTCTACTAGGCCTTGTGGGAATTCAATGTCAGTAAAGAATTCTTCCATATTTGATATAGAGTAATTTTTTCTTTAAAAATTAAACTAATTAAAATTAAATTTTAAAAATACCTTGGTGTAATTGCCAATGTTTCATTTGGGCCCCAAAGTTTAGGTGAAGGAAATAGAAGGGCTGAACTAGTAAATGAACGTTGCATTGTCCTTAGACGTGAAGGTGGTAAAACAACTCGCCAATGGTCCATGTTGTAGCCTTAATAGGAAATTTATTTTAATTGAAGTCTTTTGGGAGTTCTAAATGCAAATGGGCGTATATTAGAGAGGCGTAAGATAAAAAAAATTTAAAGAGTTTATTAAAGGTCTTCTATAAATAAAATGAATTCCAAACCTGAAGCAAAAACTTTAATAACTTGTGTAGATCCTCCCCAAGCCCCAGCCAGTGAAATGTGTGTTTCCAAAAATTTATCCTTCCAAGCCTTTAATAAAAACTTTTTTTAATTTATTTCTTAAAAAATTAACCTGATTAACAAAATTATGATAAAAATAATTAGCCATACAATTACCCATTGAATGTGCTAATATAACCACTTTTTGATTCCCATTTTTATAAAATAATGATTCAATTAAAAGTTTAAGTTTAACAAAATATTTTGTTAATTCTTCTAAAATTAAAAAGAAATTAATTTATTAATTAAATTTTTACTTGGTGCTCTCCTCCAATCATATGGCGCACCAGCTACATTAATTCCACGAGTATATCCCCAATTGACTAGAGACTCAACAATTGGAGCAAAATATTCAGAAGGTGACCTTCTTGAAGCGTCAAGCCTTTAAATGAAAATTTTAAAAACCCCAGAAGATCAACATTAACCGGTCTTTCCCAAAAGATCAAAATTAAACAAACACCTCCAAAAGATCAATACCCAACTGATCTTTTACAAGCCAGTTGAAATGTTGATCAAATTAACTAAACTACATAATTAAAAATCACATACCATTCAATAGTCTCAGTATTTCCAAAGCCAGGAACTCTTACATGTACACCTTTAAGTTCCTCAGCCATTCCAGTATTCATATTAAATTCTAAACGCATATTATCTGCCCAACAATCAATTATTAGAGGACTGAATAGCTTAATTAATAAATTATAATTTTTAATTTAAAAATTACCTCTAAATTTAACCATAAATCAAAGTATTCCTTTGTTGTTTTGTCACAAAATATATGAACAGTAGAAGGTTTTCCTTTAAATTTTAGTCGTTTTTATTTTTAGACGTTTTGAAATATTTCAAAATAAAAAAAACAAAACGCCAAAGTTTAATTTTTTCAAAATGCAAAAATTAGAAAAGTTCAATATTTACCTGTTAAATTAGCTCGCAAACGACTACCCGCATCACCTGGAACTATACAAAACACAAATTAAAAAATTAATTTTAAAATTACTTATAACTATTGGATTTGATGGTTTTTTAGGTTCAGAATGAGTAAATAAATTATATTTTAAATTATTATTTTGAGATGTTTTGGAAATTAAATTGAGGTAAATAAAAATTGTTGTAATTAATTTAAATTGCATACTTTTCTTTTAAATTAATAATATTAAATAAAAAAAATATCGAGTAAAAATATTAAAAAAAAAATATATATTTAGCTGATAAAGCACTCAAAAAAAAAAATAAAAAAATAATTTCTCATGACCAGCAAATGGTTCCCCCCTCTCTTTTGATAATTTATGTGACTTATCAAAAGACAGAAAAACAATAAAATAAAAGATTTAATCTTAAAAAATTTAATATTAAATATGCTTTGGTACTTTCCTTTTATGCCTACAATGTCCGCAACTTTTTATCCGCAAGATTTTACAATATTTATTTTCTCAAAAGCTTTGCGGATAAAAAGTTGCGGACATTGTCGGCATAAAAGGAAAGTACATATGCTTTTATTTGATTAATTTTATCCTTCTTTAAAAATTAAAAAAAAACTTAAAAAAAACCTCAAGTCTGTTTATTTTAACAAAGCGCGCCAATCAAGTAAAAAAAAAAAAAATATAACATTAAAAATATGGTGTGCTTTAAATACTTTAATTTTTAAACAAAATTTATTTAAAAAATAAAAATCAATTTAAAACAAAAATAATAATTATTTTTTAAAATAAATTTTGTTCAAATAAAAGTAACAAAAAAAAAATCATAAATCAGACAAAGGTTTGTGAATTACAATAAAATAATATAATAGACTGAAAATGAATATATTTAATAATTATATGTATTTTTAAAGACAAAATTGCAGTTTATTTTTTTTTTTAAATATTTTTAAAATTAAAATAATCCTTTAAAAATTAAATAAACTGCAAAATTGCCTTTTTTTAACCAAAAAAAAAATGAACAAAATTTAAAACAAATTTTATTCATTATTTGGTCAAAAGAAAATTAAAAAAAATAAAACACACAAAATCAACCAATTATAGAAAAATGAACTTTTTTTTTTAACATTTTATAAAAAAAAATCTCAAAATTTAATCAAACTAAAACTGAGAGGGGAGAGAGAGAGAGAGAGAGAGAAAAATTGAGAGTGAAAAGGTGAACAATAAAAGAAAATGTGTAGGGGGAAATATTTTTTAAAATATTTTAAAAAATTTTTAATTTTATTTTTTAATTTTATTTAGCCATTAAAATCGAAAAATCTTCCATAAAAAATTTGAAAAAAAACTTTTATTTTATTTAACCCTACACATTGAAGAGGATAAAAAATAAAAAAAAAATAAAATCTCTACACAAATAATTTCTTATTTTTTCTTAAATTTTCTTATCAAAATATTTTTATTATCCTCTCCTTTTTTAAATATTTCTCTGTTCATTTTTTCAAGAAAGTTTCTCTGCCTGTTCACTCTCTCAAACATCACAAACTTCAACCTTTTCAATAACCTCAACTTTGCCTTTCTTCGCATTGGGAGCTTCTATAAAGAAATATTTATATAATGTTTTTTTTTAGAGAGAAAGAAAAGGAGAAGAAAAAGATGTTTTGGAAGATGAAAGCACAATTCTGTTGAACGACCATTTCAGTGCCAAAAATTAAAAAAAGAAAATAAAATAAATAAAGCAGCCTAAAGTTTGGCACTGAAATGGAGGTATCAAAAAGACCAGAAAAATTAAAAATATTTAAAAAAAAATTCAAATTCCAAAACATAACCTTTCCCATCTCCCACCAATAAATTTTCAAAAATTTCCCCAATTTTTTCAAAGAAAAATTAAATTGTTATAGTGGTTGAGTCATCGTAACTGACTTTTCCCACATTATATAATATAACTTTTTTTTTTTTTTTATTAAAGGCAAAATTATTGAGACTTATAATTTTAAAAAAAAATTCCTAAGTGTAAAGTGCTCTTCCACAAAAATATTATTATTCTCTAAAATTATTTTATATATTGTGCACAGACAGAGATTCAGATGACTCACCCCCTTCATCATCTTGTATCCCTTTGCCGCCAACTGGATCTGTTGCTGAAGCGTCAATAGCACCACCACAACCACCACCTTCTCCATCAATTTCTTCATAACCGTTTCCATCATTTTGGTCTTCATTGACGCCAGCAAGAGATCCAGCACGCGCTCTTTTCTGCCCAATTTTTGCACCACCTCCTCCTACTCCCACTGATTGTATGTCTTGTAATGGGAGAGGATCTGGAATTCGATCAATTCCTAGAATTTTGTAGATTTGATTATAAGCAATTAAACGAAGTGCATGTTGGGCAGAGGATGTAATGTCTTCTCTCTCTTGATCAGTTATATGACCTAAAACATCTATTGATTCTTTTTCACAAGGGTCCAATAATTTAGAACGTTCTTTAAAATAATTAAATTAAAATTTAAAAATTATATGGTGGTTATGCAACCCTAATGATTCTAAATAATTTTATTAATCCCCATTTAAAGTTATTAACATAAATTTTTTGCTTTAAATTTTATTTACTTAACAATTTCAGTTGTATTACTATTTCATTTTAATTGAAGTCAAATGGTAAAATTAAATTGAATTGCATAACCAAACCAAACCAAAAAAAATAAAATAAAAAATATACTGCTAAGAAACGAGCCACTTGAGATCACTTCAAAAATGCGTCTAACAACATCCCCTGGACTCAAAGGCATCGCAATAGAAGCAATAGTTTTTTCAACAAGTAAAATAATTGCCCAAGTGTTCAACGGAGACCAAGTACGTACTCTTTGACTAATATCCCTAACAGCTTTAACAGTTGCATTTAATGAATGTAAAGGCATACATTTTACCTAAAAAAAATATTTAAAAAAAATTTCTTTCTCAAAATTAAAATACTTGGTAAAATTTTGTACGTCGAAGTTCTGCTAACGCATTCAGACAAGCAAATTTAGGGAGTGGATCAATTGGAGGTGATTCTTCTTCAACTTTATTTGTTTCCCCTTCTCCATCTTCTTTTAATTGAGGTGTCATTTGTTGTTGTGGTTGAGTTCCTTCTCGTAAAATAACTGAAGTTAGAGTTACTCTACATTCAAATGGAATTGTGCTAAGTGTGACGATAAAAGCTGCCTCATCAATTTTTTCTTGAATTGTCAATTTATCAGTGCCATTAAGCTATAATTTTTAAAAATAAAATTAAAAAAAAAACAAATACTTCTGCATGTTTTTTAAACAATTCAACAACTTCATTAAGTAACGTTATTGAAGGAATTTTGGAACAAAGGACCACCAAATCTACCTAAAAATTAAAAAGATTTTAATACAAAAAACATTTAAAATTTACCATTTTGTCAGTCTTAAGAAGCAAATGTTTAGCCAATAATCCTACTCGCATCTAAATTTATTTGTTTAAAATTTAAAAAATAAATAAAACAAAATACCACGCCCTTCAAAACACGTTTTTGTTCAACTTGTTCAGCTGACAGTTCACCTGAATTAATCATCGAATCCGAAACTGCCTTTAGAGTTTTCTAAATTGAGATATTTTACATTTTAATTTAATTTATAAAATTAGTCACAAACCTCCACATACAAAGCCAAACGATCAACTTCTTTAACTTCATCAATACTAAGTTGAATTTGTTGAAGCTTATAAAAAACGTGTTTATCATCCATAACCTCTTGATTGCGAGGCATGGGAAGAAGAGGACGCGGTTGTTGCATAGGTTGAAAACTGACAACAAAAAATTAACATTTAAACAAATTTAATTTACTCTGATCCGTCCCTTTGATTTTGACGACGATGTCCAAGCCGACGATTTCCCCAACCACTTTTATTTTCGACTTTTAAGCTTGGATCGACTTTTTGCTAAAATTAAAGGATAACAAAAAATCAAAGAAAAAATTGCCTTGTATTGAAGTCGATGACGTCTTCCCTTAAGATGAACGTCTTTAGCGCCAATATCGCTGAATTTGCAATCACAAAGTTTACACATATATGCAACAAATTTTCCAGTAGAATCCTTTTCCTCTTCAATAAATTCTTGTCCGACTGGTTTGACATCTTCATCACCTAATAAGGCCTTCTAAAAATAAAGAAAATTAAATACAATTTAAAATAAAAAAAACCTCCAAGTCTTGTGGTTTCATAGCTCCAGTAACAGCATTAACTGCAGTAAGACTTCCCAGCTTTAATTCCTCCCCTGTAGTCAAAAGCGTTGTCCCTCCAACAAATTTAGTTCCAGTAACGCCAACTACCTTTTTTAAAGGCCCAGAACTTCCCACAGTTGGGATTGGCTTTCCTTGAGCTTTGTTAGTAAAATTCGCCCCAATGTTGTCAAGGTCGATTTGAGGAATTGGTTTTCCCATACGTCGCAGCAAAGCAATAGTACGCTGATGTTTTTGACCTTTAACGTGAGCATCGAATGTGTCTTTGCTTAAAAAAGGAAAGTAGTCTAAAGTAAACTAAAAGTCTAAACCTTGAACAAGTAATTTCACAAACTTCACATCGAAAGCCAACACGTCTATGCATTGCTTCCTCCTTAACAGCTTGCTCTTTCTTCTTGTGTGGTTTTCCATCAACATGGTCTTTGTAAGCAGCCTGTCCAGCACAGCTTACTTTACAAACTTCACAAAAGAAATGCTGAATGTCACGATTTTGATGGCCTAGACCATAACGTTTTTTACCATATCCAGAACCTAAAATTGGGAATGAATATTAAAGAAAATGATCTCTCTTGAAAGTAAAAAAAAAATCCTATATATTCATAAATTTATTACCTCGTCCTCCTTTCCAATTTGCATTACCACGCGTTTGATTTTTGTTTTGAATGTAATTAGACGCAGCAGCGTAAACAGCTGCTTCATAGCCAGCATAATGTGCACTAACTGCGTTCGCTCCGGTTGCAGCACCCGACTTTGCACCAGTTGTAGGTTTCCCTCCACCAATTACACCATAAGCTCCAGAAGATACAGTTGCTGCTATAAATAGAACTAGTGTAAAAGAAGAATAAAAAAAAACCTGTATAATCAGTTGATGATGGAAGTCCATAACTACCAGTGGCAGTTTGTTGCTGCTGAGCAGCTTGACCATAATGTGCATAAGCGGAAGCAGTTAATGAATATTGCGAAGTGCTAGGAAATGCAAAATTAAAGTTAAAAAAGTAAACAAATTAAATTACTCATATGTATACGCATTTGCAGCATTTCCCATTTGTGTCATTGCTGCTGTCCCAGTTGCTGTTGTCCCAGTTTGTTGTTGGTAACCAACTAAATTAGCTGTCTGTTGACCATTTGCAGAAGCATATGTTGGATAATTATAAGCAGTTTGTTGATAACCAAACATTTGAAAATCAATATTAAATAAAAATAAACTAAATAAAATAAAAATATAAAAAGATGCGAGAGGACTATGCAAAAAATGATAAGGTAAACATTTGTAAAAATTGGCACCGATTGATCCAAATTTGTAAGAAACAAAAAGAAAGAAAATTGATTTTTTGCGAAGACACTTAATCGCTAAATAAAGTCCATTTCGTCGCGAACTTTATTTTGTTATAAAGGCAGCATGCTTTTTACATGAATTTTTTTCATTTTAATCAAATTTAAGCTAAAATGCCATCTCATTCATATGAAGAACGTGATCGTCGTGATCGTGAGAGGGATAGAAGTGACCGTAATCGGGACAAAGAAAGGAGCAACCGGGATCGAAGTGACAGGGATCGTGATCATCGTTCAACTCGTAAACGTTCAAGATCACGTGAACGAGATGAAAGTTCAGAACGAAGACATAAACGTGCTCGTGAAAGACATCATGACAGGGAGAAAGACAGGTTTTGAATTTAGTTTTTCTTTAATTTTTAAAATTAAATCTTTTCAGGTCCAAGTCGCCTCGTGATCGGCACTCTTCTACTAAAACTCGTGAGTCTTCAAAAAAGAGCAAGCCTTTGAAAACTACTAGTGTAAGGATTTAAATTATAACAATATATTTTATTTATTTAAGTCTACCTCTCTTTCTGGTGCGATGGACGACGAAATGATGAGCGTTATGGGATTTGCTGGTTTCAGTACTACAAAGAATAAACATGTAGATGGAAACGCTGAGGGAGAAGCCAAGCTTAATCGGCCACGTAAATATCGCCAATACATGAACAGACGGGGAGGATTTAATCGACCACTTGATTATGTTGCTTAGAATTTTATTTATTTACGAGCTCAAATTTGTCTCTTTTTTTCTTTAAATTGAGTGTATTGCAAAACAATTGTAAACTATTTGATTTAATATTTATTTTTTTATGATGTGATCTCTCTTTATTGTTTAAATTTTAATTCTTGTTTTTTAATGAGTTTTTTTACTTAAATTTATCTTTAATATTTTACTCGTTCTAAATAAGTTTAAAGAAATTTAGTTTTAATTATAAACATGGCTGTTGTGCCAGAAGAAATTCCATCGGTTTGTTAAGTTAAATTTAACAGACCTTTGTATTTTTTAGATATCGGCAGATGAAGCAACAAAGGAATTCTTTGGCTATTTGGTCGAAGTCGATTGCGGCGAAGAAGGCTGTTATAGTGGTTGTGTGTCAGAAGTCGAACCGGCTGATAATAATTTGTGTACTTGGGGAAAGATAAAACTTGAATCGCCCTCTAGGTTTATTTTTTAAATTATTTAGCCCTCAAATTTTGAGTTTTAATTTTCCTCCAATATTTCCATTAACCTAGTCTGTTTACTTAAAAAGCAAGGCAATATTACTCTAATATGTCATTTTTCCCTCATAAGATTATCTTATTTTTGTGTGGTTGGCAAAAGAGCATTTTTGACAAAAAATCGATTTTTTGTCAACTGAGTTTAGAGGTCAATTTAATAATTTGAATCCTTTTTTTATAAATTCAATCTTCTTCAACTACCAATTCCTTTTCAATTTAATTCAAAAATTTTTAAAGGAATGGAGTACCACTTGGAGAGCAATTAGCAATTATTGTCCCTGGCCAGCTTATTGTTAATATCAAAATAATTAAAATGCCTTCACAAACGCTAAAAAACAAACAACAAGAGATAACAAATACTAACACTAAGAACTACACAAATAATAAAATTTTTGAAAGAAAGGGTAAAGAACAACAAAGTAATAATATTCGTCAAAGGATTCAAAGTTCAAGTGCTGCTGGAGATTTGAGATCTATTCAATATCCTAAAAGTACATATCAAGGAATACAAAATAAACAACAACAAGAAAAAACAGTTAATAAGTTCAATCAAATTTTTCGACAAAGAATTCGGTATTTTTTAAATCTTTTCATTTTCATTAGAGTGCCATTGTTGGACGGATTATATTTAGTTATATGTTTATTTAAAAGAAAAGAAAGAAAATTACAAAAAATTAAAGGAAATTCCCCAGAAACAATAGCAAAGTTAGGGAGGAATTTGATCCGAGATCTTTTCTTGCGTTGAAGCGGGAATGTAAACCACTTAACCATCAAGCCTGATTAAGAGTTTATTTTAATTTCATTACTAGGATGAAAGAAAACCTCCCTACTTATGTTAAAAAATAAAAAAAAACATACTATCGTTTCAAATGAACACAAGTTCCATTATACATTGGCACTTTTGTTGAAAGAATTATTTTTAAAAATATTAAAAATTAAATTGAATTTAAAGTTCAAATGTTGAAAATGTTGGAAATATTACATCTAGTCATTGTCCTCCTATCAGTACTTACCAAGCACCACAAAACAAAAAACAAGAGAAAACAACCAATAAGAATAACAACAACAAAGCTATTAAACTTGTAGAAAATAAAAGTAAAGAACAATCTAAACAGCAAAATCGACAGAAAAGTTCAAATGTTTATCCAAACGTTGGAAATTTAGTTTCTATTCAATCCTCTGGCGGTACTTATCAAGGAATTGTTAGTGCTATTAATGATAAACTTCAAACAATTCGTTTGGAAAAACCATTGCTGTAAGCCATTTCATTTGTGCACAGGAAAAATATTATAAATAATACCTCATTTAATTAATTATAACCTCTAAATAATTCTAATATTATACCTTCTTTTTAATTCTATATTTAATATTGTATTTTTAATTTATTTGGGAGTTTTTTTATATTGTGATTATTTTTTATTTTTAGATATTTCGTTTTATGGCATTTTTAATTTTGGCGTTTTGTCTTTTTACACTTTTCAATTAATTTTAAAAAAAAAAAGTTTAAAAGTTCCCATTTAGAGATTTCCTGGATTTTTTATTTTCTATTTAATTGTGCAGTGTAAAACCTTCTCTCTTTTTGTACAGTCTAATCAATGGTCAATGAAGAACCCAGTGGGAGCTTTTGTGTTAACTGTTAACAATAAATGCATTAAATTAAATACTTTTCTGAATACTCCTACTGGATTTTTATTTGGACGTGGTCAGACACAAAACAAAATGAAAGAGAGAATTTGCTAAAACTGCACACTTTTAAACAAGAGAAAAGTCCAGGACAAATGTTTTTTTAGTTCCTATTTTCCCAAATAAGAAAAGATTGAATTATTTCTTTTTTCATTTGACACTAATTTTCATAAAGAGTTTTTTTTTCCTGTTCGGTTATTTTATTTATTTGCACTTTAATATTTGTAGCAATTACAATATTTTTGAATTTATCAAACTAATTATTTTTGTTTTAAGGGACGGACATCCTTTAGTTTCTTCTTTTATTGATTTGCATCGAACTATTATGAAAGGAGTTAAAATTTATTCGTATGTTTTTTGATTTTTTTTTTCTAAACTTTTTCCTTTTCAGGGACGATCGAACTGGTCACAATCGTCACCTTTCACGCGAATTGCGCCGTCCGAAAGTTTTTGAAGGTGTTTATATGCAAAGTTTACCAGTTTCTTCTGTTCAACAAAAGCAACAGCAGTCTGAACGAAGATCTGATATTTCTAAAATCAAAGCAGATTCTAAAGTAGAAACGAGATCTCCTACGCAGTTGGCACATGAGGAATATGGCGAATATAAAAAGTATGGGTATTTGTTAACATTTTCAGTCTTTTGTAATGGTTAAGCGTTTTCTTTTTTGACTAACTCGGCCCTTAAGGCTTACTTACCATTATTGCTTATACGAAAGGAGATGTAGTCCTTTAGGATGCCCTCACTATGATTGTTAGTAGAGTTAGTCTTCAACACATTTTCTATTAGGATAATATTAAAGTTGTTTTACTGATCCGAGAGTTGGGTACACTATGATGTATACCGCGAATTCGATAATTAAAAACAACCGACATTAGCCTGACCCATTAAAAGTTAGCTCTTTTCCTGACCATGTCCATAATGGTATCATCCTTTACAACCGCCTTTGCCTAGCAATTTCCACTTCTAATTAAATATTCTTTTTTTTTTTTAGATTTACTGAGCCGCAAATCCCTTATCCTGTAAAACTTCAACCCAATCCAACACCCAAGCGGAATTTAAACAATAGCAATTCTGGTTATTTTTTTAATTCTTTTTCTTTTTAATTAATTTTAGGGCCAACTGGAATTCCAACAATTGATTGCATAAATGGTTATCGTGGTTATTGTGATAGAAACAATTTTGAGGATACTATGGGGGATGCTTTGGATTATGAAACGTTAAATACAGACTTTGACTTTGCTGGTAATTTGGCTTTGTTTGACAAGAAGGTTTTTTTTTTTTAATTTTTATTTACTTTTATCTCTTCTTTTAGGCATTTACCAATCAAGTCGATCATATTGCCCTTGGGTTGAATTCGATTGGTACAAATTCGCGAAACTACAATCACGATGAAAATATTCTTATGGTTTATTTTGTTAAATTATCTTTTAGAATAGGTTTGGATTGTCCCATATTTTGAGTTTTATGTACACATTAACTCCAGTCTCAAGAATTTCTTGAGCAGACGAAAGGTTTTTTCAAATTTCAGATTCTTGCCTATAAAATTGCCTAGGACATTCCTCCCATTTAAAATTCCTAAAAAAATCCTTTTTTCAATTCACTTTAAAATGTTATTTATTTTTAAACTTTTAAATATTTTTAAACTTTTTTAATTTAAATTTTTAAGGATTCGTCTCGCGTTATTTCTTGGACTACAAAGACTTTTGTTCCCTCATCGAGTTCTTCTGCTGTAAAAAATTCTACTGGGACGAAAGTTGCTCATTCATTTAAGTCTTTTCCTCATCATAATCGTCATTAAAAGAATACAATTTTCTAAATAAAAGAAAAATTTTTTTTTTGCTTTGGTTGTTTTCTCTTTTTTTTTATTACACAAAAAATTATTTTAAGAGAGTACGTGTATTTGTATCTCGTATTATTATTATTGTTCTACATACCCCAAACAATTTTTTTTAAGGTTTATTAGATTATTTTCCAAATTTAACTTCTGAAAAACAGAAAAATTAAAGAATTTTTAATGGAACAACTCTTTTATTTAAAGATTATTTTTATAAAACTTTTCCCTTAAAAAAAAAAAAAGTTTTTTTTTCTGTTGAAGAAATTTTTATTTTAAAGAATTGTTCCATTTATTTTTTTTTTATTTGGAAAATATTTACTATTCTTTTATACCTTTAAATTTATATTTCCTCAAATATATACTTTAAAGGGCCAGTTAAATATTTTTTTTTTTCAATATTATATATTCCCTTAGTTTTTTCCAAAAATTTTGGAAAAATAAAGAGACAATTATTAATATTTATTTTTTTAAAATTGTTTTATTCTTTTAAATATTTATTTTTTTTTTAATTTTTTAAATTTTTTTTATTTAATAGGAAATGAATAATAATTCTATAGGAGATGCATCACTAGAAGAGGCACAAGCTGCTGAACAGATAAAATCAGGTTTTGCTTGTGACAGTCTTCGACAACAGACGAAAATGTGTATTGCTGAGTCTGAATGTATTCAGGTTTTTCTTTTGTGTTTTTAATTTGGGGGGTTTTCTTCTACCTTTTCTTTATGGCTTACTCTCTTTCCCTAAAGATTTTAAACCTGTAAAATTTTTATTATTTCTTTAGCTGAAAAATCGAAAAGCGCGAGAATGTGTAGAAGATGGAGATATTCCTTATAAAGTAAACTTTGTTTAATTTTTTAAAATTTCCCCTTTCAAGTGTCAACAATTAATGTACATTTTGAGTGAATGTAGAAGAAATTCTATTGACCCTAGAGCTCGATTTAGAGGAAGAAGGGGTGATATGTAAAGTGATAAATTTGAGGTTTTTTTTTTAATTTTTAAATTAGATAAAAGTTTTTTAAATTAATTTTTTGAATTTAATTTTAAAAAAGAAAATTTAAAAGAAAAATAGTTTTAGCTGACTAATAATTATTTAATTTTTATTTCCAAGAACAAATAAAATTATATAAAAATATTTTTTATTAAAAATTAATAATAATAATTATTGTTCACTTAACTTCCCTTTAAAACAATAAAAGAAGTTTTTTAAATACTAATAATTTAATAAAATAATTATTAACAACAATAATATTATTATTAACTTTACCTTGAATTTTTATTAATAAATAAATAAAACTAATTATTTATTTGTTTAAAAAAAAAATATCAAATATACAATTTATTTTTAATTTTTTTTTTTGAATTTATTATTTAAATAAAGGTATTAATTATTTTTTGATACAATTATATTTTTTGTTTTAACGTTTTTTTTAATTAAAAAAATAATAAAAATATTTTAATTATGGGAGAAAAATGATTATAATAAATAAATTTAGAAAAATTTAAAAAGGTTTCTTTGGCGTAGTGGTAGTGTCCTTGTTTAGTAACGGGGAAGGTCTGTGGTTCGAGTCATTTCTTTTGTAAAATAATTTTTCTTTAATTCTTACCAATTAACTTTTGTTTTGTTAATTATTTTTTTAATTTTAAAAATAATTTATTAATTTTTAAAATTAAATATTTCTAATTAAAAAATAATTTAATAAAAAATAAAACTAAAAATAAATTTTGATCAAAAGAAAAGGTTTTCCTTAAAAAAAACAATTATATATTTTTAGCATTTTTTAAATTAAAACTCCTTTTTTGTTTTTAATAGAATTAGAAATTGCACACAAAATTAAATTTTTTAAAGCCTTTTTTATTTAAATTAAAAAGCAATTGACGCAAATAAATTAATACAATTATTTAAATTAACAGACATTTTTTTTTTGCAAAAAAAAATTAATTAAAATATTATTTCCTATTTTATAAACCTAAATAAGGTTAAAAATATTAAAAATACTTGGAAATAATTTTTTTTCAAATTTTTGTCTAATTTTAGTAAAAAAAAAAAAAATAAATTTAAATTTTATATTTTAAGAAATTAAATTTAAATTATTTTAAGAATTTTAAAATTGTTAAAAATTTAATTAGAAAATTGTTTTTAATTTTAAGAATTTTTTTTTTTAATTAAATAAAATTTTATTTTAATGGGATTTTACAAGAAAACCATTTCTAAATTTTAAAATAATTTTACTTGTGCCAAAAATTTTTTATTTATTTTTTAGTCAATGAAATTTTAAATAAATTTTATTTAATGAAAAATATTTTTAATTTAAAAATTTAAATTCTAATCATATAAAATTAAATAAAAATTAAAAAAAAAAAAATAATTTTTTTTTTCTAAAATTTTTTCCATTCTTTTTTTTATTTTTATTTTACTCATCAAATAATTTATTTTTTTTAATAATTTTTTTTTGTACAATTTTGCACTTTTTGACCTATAAATAACATGAATAATAATTAAATTATTTAAAAAAATTTTTTAAATAATTTAAAAAAAATTAAGTAAATATTTTTAAATTTATTTTTCATTTTTTTAGAGTTTAAAAAAAATAGTTCCATTTAATCGCAAGGACATTTTGTCATAAAACTTTATTAAACTTTAGTTTTATTCTGGTATTATTTTTAAATAAGCATTAAAATAGGTTTGATTACGAAATAATTTAACTTCGCGACAAAGTGTCCGCGCACGTAAAAATTAATTTTTTTAAATTAATTTTTTTTAAAAATAAAAATTAATTTTTTTTTTTTTAAATTAATTTTTTTAAATATTAATTTTTTCAATTAAAAAAAAAAAAAAATTTAATTTTTGCCCTTTTTAAAAAAAATTTTTTTTATCAAGAAAATTGTCTTCACTAAAAAATAATTTTTTAATTAAAAAAAAAAGATTATTTGTCCAACATACAATTAAACTACATTAAAAAAAATTCACACATTTTTAGCTTTGTAGGTTTAAAAAGAAAGGAATTTTCCCCCCAATTGAAAATGCCAAGTTTGGGAATAATTCAATTTTTTTTAAATGTTAAAAAAAAATAATAAAAATACATTTCTTTTTTTAAACAAAAAAAAAAGAATTTTTTTAAAAATTATTTTTTAAAATTTTTTTTTTTAATTTTTGAATTTTTTAGGTCAAAAAATGATGTTAAATAAAAATTAAAAATTTACTTTACAATTTTACCGTATCCCAACCTTTTGAATTTAAAAAACTTAAGTTTAATTTTATTTAGTGAAACTTTAAAACTTTTTCAGAATTTTCTAGTTTATATAAAGTTCTGATTTTGTTTTGTCTTTTAAAACATTTAATTTTTGAGACTCAAATGGTTTGGGTAAAGTGGAAGTAAAAAAATAACAAAATTAAATAATTTTTATTATTTTTAAAAATAATAAAAATATTTTTTTTAATTAAAAAAAAAACGGTTAAAAATTAATTTATTTTACTTTAAAAAAATATATTTGGTAACCTAGCAAAAAAAAAAATTTTTTTTTTTTTTTAAATTTTATTTTTAAAGTACGTCGCCAAGTAAAAATAATTTTATTAAAAATAAATTGAAACTTTTTTTTATTTTTTAAATTTAATTTTAAAATAATTAATAAAATAATATTAAATTTAATTTTATTTATTATTTATTTAAATTTAATATTTTTTAAAAAGTTTTATAAAATTAACAAACTTTAAGTTTTATTCTGGTTTAGAAGTTTAATAAAAATTCTGATTTTTAATAAAGGAATGAAGTTTGGAAAAATCAGAATTTCTTTTCAGAATTTTTTTTTATTTTTTTTTCTGATTTTTTTCTGTTTTTTAAAGATCAGAATTTATATTTTTAAACCAGAATTCTTCTTATAATTAAAATTCTGAAAAAATACAACAATAAAAGGTTCTTTAATTAATATTAAATTCACGTGGAAGTTTTTCTACATAATAAAAATAATTTAATTAATTAATAAAATAATTAAAAAACAAAAAAGGTCTGAAAATAACTATTTTAAAATAGTTATATTTTTATTTAATTGACCAAACCTTTTTTTTAAAAAAAAAAAAAAATAAATTTTGTTTCGTAAATAAAAAAATTAATTTTTTTTTTATTTGCGTCAAAGTAAAGGTCAAATTAAATTTAAATAAAAAAGAATTTAATTAAATTGTCCGTTTGTTAAACTAAAAAAGATCTAACCGGAAATACAAAATTAAAAAAAATAATTAAATAAGAAGTAAAAATATTAAAAATACATGTTGGAATTAATTCTGATTTTTATATTATTCTGTTTTTTTTAAATCAGAATTTGTTTATGTTTCTGTTTAAAAATCAGAATAAATAATCAGAAATTCTGATTTCTAAAAAACCAGAATTTTTGCTTTAAAATCAGAAATTCTGATTTCTAAAAAACCAGAATTCTGATAAAATAGCAAATCAGAATTTTCAGAAATTAGGAAAAATAATTCTGATTTTTTACATACTAAAAATTAAATAACAAACAATAAAAAATTTGGTAATTTTAATTATTTATTTGTTTAAATGTTTCCGTTGGTCATTAATCGTTTAAAATTAATAATAATAATAGTAGGAAAATTATATATTATTATTATTATTTTAAATATAAACAATAAATTAATTTAAAAAATTATTTAAAAATTAAATACCGGATTTCCTTTAAATAAATTAATTTATTATTAATTTTAAATAATTTTTATAAATAAAAATTATTTAAATAAATAAATATTTTTTTTTTAATTTTTATATTAAAGTTTAATTTTAAATTTTTTTTTAATTAAAATAATATTTAAAAATTTTCCCTCCTTGAAACCTAAACCTTTTGGCGCAGGTATTTTTTCCTTTAGACAAAAAAATTTTTTTTCCCAAATTTTTTCTAAATTTCCTGTATTTATTAGATAATAATCTAAACAATATCCCTGCAAAATTTCAACTTTAAATCTTTTCATCTTCCCAGTATTTTTTACGCGCGCGCCGATTACTCTGCGCCTAAACATCTTCTTTAAATTCAGACATTTTTCTTCCATTTTTATTTTTAAAATTGCAAAATAAATTAATTTAAAAAAAAATTTATTTTTAGCTTGTTTTCTTCTCTTTTTATTTATTAAAAAAATAAATAAATAAATAAAACCTTATAATTTAAATTCTGATTTTTGAAATAATTTTAAACACTAGATATTAAATAATTGACCAAATTTTTAATTTTGATCTTTTGATTTTTTAAATTTTTAAAGGGGTCAATTGAGTCTGAGAATGAGTTCTAATGCAATTTTAGAAGGACAGGTTTCTTTTTGGCAATTTCTGAAATTTTTGGCAATACCGGCCATTTCAGTGCCTATTTTTTGTACCGGCCATTTCAGTGCCAAGGATTAAAAACCTTAATTAATTAATTATTTTACTTATTATTTTCTTTCCTTTTTATATTTTGATGATTTTTTAACTAAAATTGGCACTCAAATGTTCGCACCAAAATGGATGGAATTTAAAAAAAATTGTTGAATTTTAAATTTTTTTTTTTTAACTGGGAATTTTAAAAATAATTTATTAATTAATTTTCATAATTAATTCACGTGAAAAATTTTTTTAAATATTTTTTCACAGACTCAATCTTAAGTTAGTTAAATTAAAAAACTCCTTTTTTTATTAAAAAAAAAAATTAAATTATTTAAAAGATAATTAAAAAGAGATTATTTTAATTAAATATTTAAAAAAAAAAGTGCTTTAATTAAAGGGTGGAAGACTTTAAAAAAATTTAATAATTATTTTTAAAATTTTTTTTTTTCATAAACTAATTTTCACCCACTCAAATTTTTATTTTTAATTAATTTATTCTTTTTTTTTAAATTTTAATAATTGTCGTCTCTCTTCTTTTTCCATTATCTTTTTTCTTTCTCTACTGCGCTTACTTTTCTTTTCTTTTTCTTCTCTTTTGTCTCTTTTTCTCTAACTTTTTTTTTCTTTTCTTTTTCTATAAAAGAGAAAAGAGATTATTTTCTTCTCTTCTCTTTTTTAAAAAAAAGTACATTTTTTGCTTTAATTTATTTAAAATTTTTTTTAAATTTTTTATTGGATAAAATAATTAAAAAATTAATTGCAAAAAAAAAGAAAAGAATTTTACCAAAAAATTTTCCATTTTTTAAAGTAAAATTCCTGTACAATTATTTAAAGGAAAAAGGAAAGGGAAAAGGTAGGGAATTGAATTAATTAAAAATAAAAATACACGAGAGAATAATTTTGGGAATTTTTAAATATTTTTTGGTCTATTTTGTATTTAATTTTAGCTTACTAATTTAATTTTGAGACTTTTCGGTGCCGACATTTTAACGCAAAAATTTTAATGTTTTTTTTTGCTTGTTGAAAATAAATGAAAAGAAAGAATTAAAAAAAATTTTTTTAATTCTCGGCACTGAACTGTCCATAATTAAAAAATAAAAAAATGTTAAGAATTTTTGTTTTGATTTTAAGTGTTTTGATCAAAAATAGTTTTTATTGACGTTTCCAAATACTTTGAATATTTTCTTTGTTCCTTTTTGGCCCTCCTTAATATTTTTTTTTTCAATTTTGAGGGAAAATTCCCCAAAAAACTTTTCTTATTGTCCACAAAAAAAATATTTTCATTTCTCCAAAAATAATTATTTAAAATAAATTACGTAATTTAATGACCTAATTAAATTAAACTAAAAATAAATAAATTCTTTTTTTTTTAATAATTTTTTTAAAAATAAAAACACAAATTCTTTTAATTCTTCCCCTTCATGCAATTTAAAAAAAAAAAATTTTTTTTTCTAAAATAATCGATCATTATTTAAAAACTTTGTTTATGTCTTCAGGCAATTTTTCTTCTTTAAAACAACAATTGTCCCTTCCTCCCCCAACTTTGCTTTTTTAAGGGGAAAAAAGGGAAATTTTCGGGTAAATGGACGTTTGGGCGCAGAATTGGTGGGTGGGTTTGAAGTGTTGTAAACTTAAAAATAAGGGTGTTAGGGGTCTGAAAATTTGTTTTAGGCTTAATAAAGTGTTAAGAAAATTTTCTGGAAATTTCAGAATTTTTGGACAAATGTTGGAATTACGGCCAAAAAAATAAAAATTCTACCAAAAATTTTTGACTTTTTTGGCCATAACTGTCAAAATACTCAATTAAAAAATTTGAAATTTTAAGACCTTTTAGACTTTAGTATTTAGACTATTTCTACCAAATTTTACCTTTTTCAAACTAATTAGGCAAGTTTTATTCATCTCTGCGCCAACTTATTATCCGCGCCCAAACATACCTACCTTAAGAGAAAATAAAGGTAAAAAAGGTGGGAAAAGCCTTTTCCTCTCCTTTTTTTTTTTATTTTTTTTTTAAAATTTAATAAAGAAATCCCGCCCCATTAAAAAATTTTTTTCCCCCCTTGTTTGGCATAGAGAAAGGGGCGTTGACTTTAAAAAAAAATTCCTTTGTCGCCGCGTGCATTCCTTCTCTTTTCTCATTAAAAAAAAAAAAGTCAACCACTATAAAGTCCGAAGGATTTTCTGACCGTTTTTCACATTCCAAAATTAAAAAAAGAAAAAATTATTTTTTAATTAATTCTTTCCTCCTTTAAAAAAGGCTTTAAAATAAAATAAAAAATGATTCATATTTTAATTTCTGTTGATGATGCTTCCCAATTTGGACGATCACCAAGACGCTTTGCTAATTTAAGGCAAAATTTAATTTCTAAAGGAGCAAAACAAACACCAATTATTTCAAATAAAACAACTGAAAACGAACAAAAAAAGAGTCAAAATTAAGTGAGACTCTAATGGACTCGGAGGTAAATTATTTTTTTCAATTGGGGTAATTAGAGTCTGGGCAAATAGTTATTCAAATAAATAGAAATTTGGGTATTTCCTAGACTCTAATGTACCTTTGGGATAACTTAAAAGTAAATGAGATAATATAGAGAGGGTGGGATATCTTAAAGTGGGACAATAAAAAAAATAATTTTAAATTTTATTTTTAGAAGAAACCTCAAAAATGTCTTACCCGGTGCTTCTTTCAAATTTTTTCAAAACAACAAAAAAAAAATTTAATTAAAAAAAAAAAAAATATTTTTCTTCAATCAAACAACTTAATTAATAATTTATAAAGAGAGAAGCAGAGAAGATAGAAGAAAAAAAAAATAGCCAAATGTTTTCTTTTTTTAAAAACTTCTAGTCAACTAATCTTTTTTTTTCAAAAAAGAAAGAGCTAATTTTAATTGAAAAAAATGAATCTCAAAATTTTATTATTCATTTAAATTTGTTTTTAAAAAATTTTTTAAACTTTCCAATAATAATTCTTTTTATAATATATATTCCATTATTTTCTCTTTTTTTCTCTGATTTTCCCGTTATCTTTTTTTTTTATTTTCTTTAAATGTTTCTTTAATTTCTTTAAAATGTTCAAAACATTTAAAAACATTTATTCTGAAAAATCAGAATTATTTTTAAACGCGCTTAACTAAAAAGTTTTAGATGTTTCGAAAAGTTTTAATTTGTAAATGTTTTGAACAGAAATATTCAAGTTTTATTCTTTCAACTTTATTATATTTTCTTTTCTTTTTTTTCTTTTCCTCGTCTCATTTTATTACGGGATCTCTAAATGCTCAATTATTCTCTTTTAATATTTAAATGATTTAAACAGAATTTGTTTAGTTTATTTTTAGTATTTAATTAAAGATAAATATTTTTTAAATAATTGTTTTATTTTTTGATTGTAAATAAGATAAAAAAAAAAATTGCAAAAGTTAAATGCCCTTTTTTAAAAAATTTAAAAAAAAAAGAAAATAAAAGTAGACAGGAAATAAACAAAAAAATGCTTTTTTGTTAAATTTACTTCACTCACCTTTTTTTAATTAAAAAAATGTTTAAAAAAATTGTTTATTTACACGCGAATAATTAAAAAAAATATTTTTCCTTTTTTTTTTATAAAAATAAATTAATTTAATTTTTTAAATGGTAAATTTAATAAGAAAATAAAAAGTTTTTTTCCTAACCAATTTTTTAATGTTTTCCCGAAAAAAACACTTAAAAATTAAAAAGAAAATGTAAAAAATTAAAAACAAATTAAATCCAATTTTATTTCATTCTTCTGTGTCACAATGTCCTTGCGCCGAAACGACCAAATTTTTATTTAATTTAATAAAATGATGTGTTTATTATTAAAAATAATTTTTTAATGAAAAAACATTCTAAATAATAAAAATATTTTTAATTTTAATCCTTTTGCCTGATTAAAAAACAAAAAAAAAAAAAAAAGATTTAAAAAAATGAAAAGAATTTAATAAAAACAGCACTTAAAAAACATAAATCACTCTTTATAAAAAATTAATTTATAACAAAAATTGCAAAAATTTCAAAAAAAAAAAAAAATAACTTTTAAAGTTTATTTTTAGTTATTAATATATTTATTTTTGGAAAATTCATTAAATTCTTTTAATAAAAAAATTTTAAAAATTTAAGGGACAGTTGAGTCTGAAATAAAAATACCTTTAAATAAGGACAATTGTGTTTTAATAATTTTATTTATTTTTTTTTGATATTTTTACTTTAATTCTTTGTTTTAGATTAATTATTTGATGCCTAAAAATTAACCTTTTCTTTTCTTCTTCCTTGTTTTGCATTTTCCTTGCCCAGATTAATTTTATTCTTTAACGTTAAGACGTCTTGAAAGGTCAATAAACGTTGACATAAAATAATTATTTTTAAAAGGGCTAATTTAAAAAATAATAAATATATTAAAAAATAAATATTAATCTTCTTCTTCTTCTTTATTAACGTCAATTGAAGAACTTTAAATGTCTTTTAAGGTCAAAAAATAAATATTAAATAATTTTTTAATGGCTTCTTTCTTTTTTTAAAAGATTTATTTAAATGTCGTTTACGACATTTATGTCCAAAAAAAAAATTTTTTTAACTGAATTTTGTTTTAAAAAAGTAAAAAGATTAAAAAGAAACTAAAAATAGTTTATAAAATTAATTTACTAGGTCTAAATGACAAATTTAAAATTTTGGCAAAGTGTCTATGACGAAAATATTATTTAAAAATTATTTGATTTTCTTACTGTAGTAGAAAAGATAATTAAATTTAAGAGAGCTAGACAAATAAAGAATTTTTTTATTTTTTTTTTGTTTTGTTTTAACCAAATTTTTTAGAATTCAAATAAGTTAGGTTAATTTATTAGAAGAGAAAATAGCAAATGGGTTCAAGAGGACGTTCAGGATTATTTGGACATGCAAAATATTCAGATACAATTATAAGAAATATTCCAGAATCTGTAAGAAAAGCGGTAAGGTTTTTCTTCATTTTATGTTTAAAAAATTATCTTTTTTTAGGCTAGAGAAGACATTGCAGCAATAATTGATCCTTCTTTAGCAAATACACGAATAATTCCAGGCCGAAAACGTTCTCTTCTTGATTTTAAAAATAACGGTGTGGAAAAGATTTTTTCTCAAACTGAGGTTTGTTTTTTACTTTTTAATTGAATGACTTCATTTTTTCTTAATTTTTGAAATATTTTTAATTTTAAAGGTCCAAAACAATCATAAACCGAAGCAAAAGCAAAATTTTGTCACTAGGATTGAACCTCTAGAAAATACTCTTTCAACGCCAAACATGAAACGGCCTCATGTGGAAGCTGGAAATAATGTATAAATTAAAAAAAAATTTGATGTAGTTTTTAGTGAGATTTCCTTCAGAATTGACCAATTTTTGGAATTTTAATTGTTTATTTTGATATTTATTATAGGCCAAAATTTTTCGTTTATTTATTTTGATTAGAATTTTTTAAAAATTAATTTTCCAGTTAAATCAACAACAAAAACAAAATCTCAACTTTGGTGGATCAAAAAAGATTAATTTCAAAAAAATTGCCGCAAAAATCCAGGACTCTCATCCTACGATAACCTTGCGATCTGATGAACCAAGGACACTTTCTGATGCAACTTTTTCACTTGTTAAGAATGCCCTTTCAGCAAGAAAAGAAAAATCGGTTACTCAACAAAGACTTGTAAAAAAATAAAATTCTTTTTAATTAAAATAAGGTCAATTTTTAGAGTCCATTTCGAACACTTTCTGATCAAACAATGTATTTAGGAGAACAGAAAGATGATAAAGATAAAACTGAACAAGACATTAATTTTCGATATTTAGATGAATCACCAACTGCTGAAATGGAGGTTTTTTTTAAAGAATTAATTTGACTTTTTACCTTAACATATAATTAAGAAATTCTTATATTAAAACAAAAGAAAAAAAAATTTATTTTTACTACTAAAATAATTATCAAAATATATTTCTCTTTTTTTCTTTTAAATTTTTAGTTAAGTCTAGGAGAATGTTCTTCTGCTTATCCATTGGATACATCTATACATCCACCACCTATTCAACAATCCTTTTCTTCACAATTACCAGAAGAATATGATGATAATTTTAATATTTATAGCAATAGATTTGATGAAAGTTTTGATGTTCTTGGCGGTAAATTAATTTTTTAAATTGGTTAAGATTAAATTTAAAAAATAATTTTATTTTTCTTTACAAATAAACTATTAATGGGAGAATTTATTTAAATTATTTTCAAAAGCCTTGCCTGACATTTGAGTCCAGAATTTTTTTTTAAATTTTTAATTTGGCCAAAATGTCAATTAAACATTTTTTCATTTTTTTTAGAAGACGAAGATCAACAACAACAACCAATTGATGACATTGAATGTAACAGTGGAACAGTTTATCCATTTAGTTTCTTTTGAAATTAATTTCACATTTTTATACATTTTATTTGTCATATAATCTCTTTGCCTTTTTTTCATCCCCATTTTCTTGTGTTATTTTCCTGTGTTTTTTTGTGTGGTTTAATGTTTGTGCCATTTTGTCAATATTTTTTTGATAATTAAAAAACAGATTTTTTTTAATTTTTTAAAGTTTATTTTTCACTTTAAAAAAATATTTGTTTTTAATTTTTAATTATTAAATTTTAATTTAGTGGGAAAGAAAAAAATTAAAAGAATTAATTATGCCTCAAATTCGGGTATTTTTTTAAAATTCTTTTCTAATTTTTTGTTTAGATTACTCCTCTCGGTGCTGGACAAGATGTTGGGAGAAGCTGTATTTTAGTAACAATTGGAGGGAAGAATATAATGCTTGATTGTGGAATGCATATGGGATTTACTGATGAAAGACGTTTTCCTGATTTTTCTTATATTGGTTTTTATTTATTTTTTAATTTTTAAATTAAAGGAGGTTAATTTTGTATAGTTTATTTAAATGGGTTCCAATTTAATTACTTTGAGGCAAGCTCTAAAAGCTATTTAATGGAACTTATTTTAACTGGTTACCCGGGCTGTCTCATTAAAAAATAAATAAATTGTTTACATTTTTGAGTTTTTTCAGCTCCTGGTGATTTAACTCAACACATTGACTGTGTAATTATTTCACATTTTCATCTTGATCATTGTGGCGCTTTACCTTACATGACTGAAATGGTTGGATATTCTGGTCCTTTATACATGACTTATCCAACTAAAGCGATAGTTCCTGTTCTTTTGGTTTAATTTTTTTTTAATTTTAAATTAATCCTTAACTTTAAAGGAGGATTTTCGTAAAGTCGTTACTGAACATCGCGGAGAAAGTTTAAATTTTTTTACTTCACAAATGATTAAGGACTGCATGAAAAAGGTTTTTTTTATTTAATTTTCTTTTTGTTATTTTTTGGAAGATTTTTTAATTTACTATTTTTCTTTTTTATTTCAAAAAATATTTTAACACCTTTTTTGACTTTTTCCTAACATTAAATAAAATTCTTTTCACTTTCTAAACTTATTTAATCATTTCCAGGCGACAGCAGTTAATTTACACGAAATTGTTCAAGTAGATGATCAACTTAGCATTCAGCCATTTTATGCGGGTCATGTACTCGGTGCTGCAATGTTTCTTGTTAGAGTTGGAAGTGAATCGGTTTCTGAATTATTTTTTTAAATTTTATACTTTAAAGGTTCTTTACACTGGGGATTTTAACATGACACCTGATAGACATTTAGATGCAGCTAAAGTTCCGCCAGGTCTTCGTCCCGATGTTTTAATAACAGAAACAACTTATGCAACAACTGTTAGAGAGTCTAAAAGAGTAAGGGAAAGAGATTTTTTGAATAAAGTGCACGAAACAGTTCAGGGAGGAGGAAAGGTTTTGAAGAAGGAAAATTTATTTTTTTAATTATTTTGTAGGTTTTAATTCCCGTTTTTGCTTTGGGAAGAGTACAGGAGTTATGTATTTTGTTGGATATGTATTGGGATAGATTGGAGCTTAAGGTTCCCATTTACTTTTCTGCTGGATTGGCATCAAGAGCAACTGAGGTTTTTTCTTAAAATTAATTTATTCATTTTTGATTATTTTTCCCATTCTTTTCTTCTCTGTAAAATGGTCAATAGACATTATGTCAAACTCGATTTTATAAATTCTCTTGGCTATTTTGCATTTCTTACAATTATCTCCATTTCTACCTAATCATTATTTGCTGTTGACCATTATGTCCTTTGACCATTTTTAGGTGAAGAGAGGGATAACAGAGAATATAAAAGAATTTTTAAATTAATTTTTAATTAAAGTATTACCGATTGTTTATAAACTGGACAAATGAACGAGTTAAACGAACATTTGTACAGCGAAATATTTTTGATTTTAAACACATTAAACCGTTTCGAATGGAATATGCTGACATTCCTGGTCCAATGGTTTTATTCTCTACACCAGGTTTTTTTTTTAAATAATTTATAAATTAATTTAAACCAAAAAAAGGAATGCTTCACGGCGGTCAATCACTTAAAGTTTTTAAAAAATGGTGTTCTGATGAAAAGAATGCAATTATAATGCCTGGTTATTGTACAGCTGGAACTGTTGGAGCTAAAGTTATTGCTGGAGCTAAAAAGCTTGAAATAGATGGGAAAATGGTTTTTTAAAAATTGTTTTATTCTTTAAAAAAATTCTTTTTTAAGCATGAAATAAATCTAAAAGTTGAATATATGTCATTTTCTGCTCATGCAGATGCTAAAGGTATAAAACAATTAATTAGGGATGTTGAACCAAATTCTGTACTTTTTGTGCATGGAGAAAATCAAAAAATGGATATTCTTAAAGGAGAGGTTGAAAAGGTTAGCAAAATTTTTTAAAAAGAAATTTTTAAAAAATAAATAAATTTTTTATTAATTATTCCTTTACTTACATATTGTAATAGAAAATGTTTTTGCTTTAAATTAATAAGAAAACTTTTTAATAATATTTTGGCATTATGTCCAATTAGCTATTTGTAAATAAAAGGAAATAAAAATTCTTTTTTCTTAAGGAATTTGGACTTGACGTATACAAACCAGCTAATGGAGAAACTGTGTCAATATCCTCACAACCTTCTATTTATGTCCAAGTACCAGAACCATTAATCAGAAGATCTCTTGCATTTGTTCCGCCTAAAGATGAAACGCCCTGTCCTATTGATGGTTTTCTTTATTTGGATAAACAAGTTAATTTTAATTTTCAAATGTTTAAAAAAAATAATATTTTTAGTCAAATGAATTAACCATGCTTTCAACTGAAGAAGCTGCAAAACATTTGGGTGTAGAATTACATTCAATTTGCCTTAGTGAAATATTTTGTACTTCTGAAGAGCTTAATTGGGATGAAATTGCAGAAAGATTAAGTGTAAATATTGATCCAGAACTTCAAATTAAACCGGTTTTTATTTATTTATTAAAAGGGGAATAATTTATAAAGGAAGAATATTCCTTTCTTCGCTCCGTACCTTTAAAATTATTTTAAAAATGTTTTGTTGTGCAAATCTTAAAGTCTTTCAAAGAGGGCTGAGTGTAAAAGTTTAAATTTTATTTCCATTATTTTAAGGATGGAATTGAACTCTTCGACTCCGAATTAATACTCGCTCAAGTACCAGAACATTCTAATAAAGTAGAGATAATTTGGGATGAATGTAGAGAACATTTATTGAGTAGAATTCTTCATTTAATTCCAGCACAAAAGATGGAACATTAAAAAAAATATCTTTTTTTTCTTATTTTGATGAAATGTTTGAACAAGTTAAATTATTTATTTATTTACAATAATATAAGGCAAACAATAAAGGCATTGCAAATATTTAAATAATATGGGGAGTAAATTATTTTTTATATGCTAGGAATTGTTTAACTAATACCATTGGACAAAATGTAAAAAATAATAAAATTGGCAAAATGTCACTTCGAGAGAAATTAAATTTCTTTTACAATCCTTAAGATTGTACACCTATTTAATAATTTAGTAATAAATCCTATAACTTTTTAATTTATAATTTATTTACAACCATTTATATAAATCCAACATACAAAATTTTCAATTTTTTCCGTTCTTCTCTAACAATTTTTTCTTTAACTTTTGCCTCTTTGCGTCCCTGGCAGCCAAGTAGATGACAAATCCCAAAAACGCGAAGTACCACACGAGCATTATAATGCAAAAAAATATTAAGAACAAAAGAAGTTCGGTAAAAGAAGCATCGGGGCGAATAGTTCCTTTTCTCAGTTCTTCATCTATTTCACCCGAATGTCCATTATGCGATTCATCATCACCCGACAACTTTAAAAAAATTGTTTAAATTAAAATTTTAAATTTAAGAGAATTCCTTACTTTTTCTCCCTTTGCAGTATCCTTTGAAGCTTCATCCTTCAAGTCAACATTGATTTCCACTTCTTTAGTGTTGACTTGTTCAATCATCAACAATAGAACAATAATGGAAAGGGCCAACATGTTGACGAGCATTGCCTGCTTTTTCCAATATCCATTGTTGTTGTTGTTGTTGTTGTTGAAGATGATTGACTTCATTTATTGTTGTTATGAAGAGAATAGAATAGAAGAAGAAGGAAGAATTGTTTGGTTGTTTGATGGTTGAATATAGAATGTTGATATTTGTTTTGTTTTATAGAATAAAATTTTGAAGTTTCTTACGCATTTTATAGTTATTTATATGAATTTTTTGTTCGTTGGCGTTTTGAAAAAATTAATACAAAATGCCAAAAAGAATAAATTTAGACAAAAAGACAGAAAAAATTACTTTAAATTTAAAGATTTAAATTTCAGAATAAAAATATATTAAATATTATTTAATAAATTCGCTATCTCTAAGAAGATCTTCAGAATTTAAAATTAATCTTTCAGGTAAAATATTATATTCATCTTCAAAAAGTGTTTCATCATATTCTTCTGATTCATTTAAATTATCGTTATTTATTGTTTTAACCATTTCAAGCCATTGAGCGTTATGCCAACAGAATTTTTCTTTACAAATTCTTTTCTTCCAATATTGACTAATTTCCTTAATTTTTAAAAATTTTGATTTTTCAGAAATTCTGATTTTAATTAAAATTAAAAGAAAAATACTAACAGCAGCCTTTTCCAGTGCTTGATCACAAAGTGAACTTATTTTTGGATTTTTATTGTGAATAAAATTTAATAATAATCCAATTACTGATTCACTATTTTCATTTTCTTCAATACATAAATTACTAGCTAAATTTCCACCATAAGAAAGCAAACAAATAATTACAAAAATAGATTGGAGAATAATTTCATCATCTTCTTGACGTTCTAAAAATGAAATTTTAAGCAAATCTAAAAGTCGTTTTGGCGCCAAATAAATTTTAATAAAATCTAAGAGTTAGGCCCTGTGAGCAGCCGCGGTAATACTTAAGGGGTATACGCAAATAAGGCCGGCACCAAAACGACCAAAGAACATCATCTAACTTTATTCTTAAAGATTAACAAACTTTTAATAATGTTGATTAAAAAAGGCAATAATCTATCCTCTACTCGTTCAGCCATTTGTAAACTGTGTGATGCTAAAGTTCCGCAAAGCATAATTGCCTTAATTTTTAATTAATTTTTTTTTAATTAAAAAAAACCTGTAAAATCAAATCATCTTCAATTTCCTCTTTTTTATTTTTCCCTTCTTTTAATAAATTAGACAAAAAATTAATAATATCAAATTTTTGTTCAAATTCAAACCAATCGATTTCAGAAATTAATACACAAATTCCAAGGCATTCAATTGAAAAAATATAATTATTTAAAGAAGTTTTTTCCTTAACCTTAATTTTTTTTTAATAATTAAAAAAAAAAAGAACCTTTTTAAAGAAATTTTCTAAAAGTTGAGGCATCCATTTACTAAACATTTCACGTGTTGGACCTTCATGTGTAGCTAAATTACGAGCTATCTAAATTATTTAATTTTATTAGTATAAACGAAAAAAGAGTAAATTAAATAAAAAAATTAAAAACCTTTATAGTCAATGGATCTTCACATTCTTCAATTTCAAAAATATAAGACATTAAAGCATCCAATCCTTGTCCATTATTACCACAAAATAATTGAGCATTTCTTTTTTCTAATACAAAATTTATTAATAAACATTTTATTAGTTTTGTTTTTCTTTTGTTTAAATTAGAGTCTTGCACTTGTTGTAAAAGCAAATTGGATAACTGAAAAAATTAGATAAATATTTCATCGAGCCAGTTCAGTGCCGAAAAGGAAACTAATAGTTCGGATTAATTTTTGGCACCGAACTGGACGAATGGAAGACTAAATTATTAAAAAAGAAAATTGCTTACAATAGAAATACAATCAGTAAAAGCGATCATAGCTTTTGCATCATCTTCCATACTTAACTGATACATTAATGCCAAAGCAATATTAAATTCTAAACAAAATTAATTAAATAATTAATTTAAAAAAACATACCAGAAATAAAAGGAGATAATAAAGAAACTAGACCAGATTGGACCATCCTTCGCCGACATAAAGATTCAAAAGAACAATTAAAGAGTAATGAAAAAATGGCAAAAAGAACTTCTTTTGGCATGATTTCAGTTTCTTTTGACGAAGAAGGGTAATTATTACATGATTGGGGAATTAATGAAACTAAACGTTCAATTGTACCAGAATTATTCTGAAAATTAAAAAAAATATTTTGAACGTGCTCAGTCTTTAAATAAAATAAGTTTCCATCATTAGACAATCAGTGGATTGACAGATAATTTAATTTTAACATCATTGCACATTTTTAAATTAAGCGACAGTGAAAGGATTCGAACCTGATCATTTTACATACAAAAACTAACACACTACCACCTAACCAACAATCACTCTTCTAACAAAACCCTTTCCTTTTACTAAAAATCTTAAGGATCATATTTTAATCTGAAAAATTTCTTTGAAAATAAATACCATTATGATCTTTTGATTTTCCATAAAATGACTTAGCTTCAACAAAAAATTAATTACAACAGAAAAAAGCTGTGATGAAGAAGAATGTTCTAAAGCATTAAAAAGTAGTAATAATAATCCTTTACGTTGCATTTTATTTTCAGAACGTAAATCTTCTGAAATGTTAAGCAAAATTTGAAGACAAACTGACCAAAATATAGATAATTTAATTATTTTGTTTAAATATTTAAATAAACCTGTAATTAATAAATCTTGTTTAATCAAAGCAGATTCCCAATTACGACGTGAATTTGAATCAGTTAATTCTTGAACTTTTTTACGCCAAACTTCTGAACGTTTTAATTCTTGTTCAACAAGTTGAAGACATAAAAGTCCAATCTTTTAAATGATAAATAAATTAATTCCTTTTTTTAAATAAAAACCTTCCAACGAGAAAGAATAGTTAGAAAAGGTTCAAATTGAGATAATCTATAAAATGCTTGTCCGACTTGAATCGCCAAATCAAAATTACGCCGAGCATCCTAAAGAAAATTTAAAATTAAATGACTAAAAATTAAAAACCTCTTTCATTATTCGAACTAATGCACTCATTAATGGTTCATTTTCAACAATTTTAGGTAATGAAGATGCTGGCAATTCATAAAATAATTGTAAAATAAGAGAAACTCCTCGAAGTTTAGATTCCCCTTCTTCGTAAAGTAATTCTAAATAATCCTAAAATAAAAATAAATTAATCTAACAAAAAGTATTCAACGGCAAGTCAGTCTCAAAAAATGTTAAGCCAAATCTTTGAAATTATTCTAAGGCTACAAAATACCCTTTCAAATCAATAAAAATTATATATCTATTAATCTACTCACATCTAATTTTTCAATATCTGCTGATCCAAATGATGAAACTTTAAGAAAATAAATTGAATAAATTCAAATTAAAAACCTTTAATCTCTGATGAACGTTCTCTCAAAATTATAGAAGCAATTAATTGTTCCAATTCAGGCAATTTGTCCAAAGGTATTAATGATTGACATTGATCTTGAACAAAACGAGCTACAGCATTAGAATTTGAATGTTCACTAAGACCTTTTAATTGAATTCTAAAAGAAATTTTAAATAAAAAAAGAAAATAAAAAACATTTTTAATTGTTTAGAATCATGACTTAGTTTTTCACAGACAACAATTGCAGGCTCAATTTGATGTACTGATAATTCAATTTTGCTTAAAAGATAAAAACGAAATGTTGTCAGAAAAAATAATTTTACCTTTTTGTGAGGGTAGAAGACATTAAAAAATTAATTTAAATAAAAAATAAGCTATGTAATAATTAATTTATTGGGATACTCTAACGTATAAAAATTGTTGATACTCAAATAAACGTGAATAAAAATTTTAGTTAGAGACAAAACCTCACTTTCGGGATCTCGAACTGGATTTTAAAAAATTTGGGATAAAGCTCGAAAAAGCTTAAAAAACAAGATTTCGGGATCCGCCCAGACTCTAATTTAGTTTTTCAAAACGCCAACAAACAAAAAATCCAAGAAGTACTGTATCCTTTTAAAATGATCAAGAAATCAAACATTAATTCTAAGAAAACATATAAAAGCCAATATAAACAAAACAAATATCAACATTCTATATTCAACCATCAAACAACCAAACAATTCTTCCTTCTTCTTCTCTGTTCTATTCTCTTCATAACAACAATAAATGAAGTCAATCATCTTCAACAACAACAACAATGGATATTGGAAAAAGCAGGCAATGCTCGTCAACATGTTGGCCCTTTCCATTATTGTTCTATTGTTGATGATTGAACAAGTCAACACTAAAGAAGTGGAAATCAATGTTGACTTGAAAGATGAAGCTTCAAAGGATACTGCAAAGGGAGAAAAAGTAAGGAATTTTCTAAATTGTAATTTAAACAATTTTTTTAAAGTTGTCGGGTGATGATGAATCGCATAATGGACATCCGGATGAAATAGATGAAGAAGAACTGAGGAGAGCAAATGCTGGCGCCGCTGCCGCTGGTGCGACTTTAGTTGGATTGAGTTTCGTCTATATATTTCTTTGCTGCGTCTTACCAATCGTGTGTTTCTTCGGATTTTTGGGATTGTTCATCTACGTCGTTGTGAGGGCCGCAAAGGATTAGTAAGCAAAACAGAAGTTACCAAAGAAATTGTTAGAGAAGAACGGAAAAAATTGAAAATAAATAAATATAAATAATTTATTTCTTCTCTTATATAATGTTTGTATTTCCTATATATGTATTGTTGTTATTTGTATGTTGGATTTATATATTTGGGTAAATAAATTATAAATAGAATGTTAAAGCTATAGGATTTATTACTAAATTATTAAATAGGTACAATCTTAAGGAATGTAAAAAGTTTAATTTCTCTTGTAGTGACATTTTGCCAATTTTATTATGTTTTACATTTTGTCCAATGTTATTAGTTAAACAATTCCTTAAGCAGCGTAAATTTAATAATAGTGAATAAATTAATTAAAAGCTTTTATTCCTTTTTGTCATTTCTCTTCTAGTTCTTTATTTTTAATAATTATTAAATATTTTTTTAAAAATAATTTTAACCGAAAGTCAAATGAATGAAAAATTGCCGTACACTTTTTTACTGAAATAGTCCTTGGATTATAAAAGTTTCTGAGGCAATAAAATGGTTTTTCTGTAGAAAATTTATTCGTTAGAATTCGTTTAAACGATTGAAACAATCAAAATTTGTCTCTGCGTTCTTTTAGGATTGGGTTTTCTTAAGAATCCACGAACGGAAGGTCAATGACACCAACTTTAAAGCAATAAGTTAATTGATAAATAAAATAATTTTTAAAATAAGTAAAAATTTAAATTAATTTCTTATATCTATTAAAAGTAGAAAATAAAATTTAAAATAAAGTGGACTTTTGAAATAAAATGCCCAATTGAAATATTTTGCCCATGTACCAGGATTTTCTCAAAAATCCATCCGGGCGGAGTTGTGAGAACAGGTTTTTTTCAAAAATAATCAGTTGAAGGCTACTGGGTGCAGAAATTACGAACTCTACTATAGATAAATGATATGGAAAATAATTTATAAATTAAAGTTTAATAATTTTTAATTTTTATGTTCGCATTGTTTTGGCGGCGTTGTAGTTGATCCTTTGAAATTATTAATTACCGTAATTTTTAAAAATTAAAAACATGAAACGAAAAACATATAAAAGCCAATAAAAACAAAACAAATATCAACATTCTATATTCAACCATCAAACAACCAAACAATTCTTCCTTCTTCTTCTCTGTTCTATTCTCTTCATAACAACAATAAATGAAGTCAATCATCTTCAACAACAACAACAACAATGGATATTGGAAAAAGCAGGCAATGCTCGTCAACATGTTGGCCCTTTCCATTATTGTTCTATTGTTGATGATTGAACAAGTCAACACTAAAGAAGTGGACATTTCTACCAAGGATACAAAGATTGAGGAAGAAGGAAAGGTAAAAAATAACTTCTTTAAAGTTAATTGTCAAATAATTTTTCTAAAAATTTAAGTTGGAGAACTTGGCGGCTGCTGAGAACCTGGCTTATCGTCACCCGGATCCAGAATATCATAGAAAAATGGTCAAGGTTTATGTATTGAACATTATCAACCAATTAATCATGATTGCTATGGCCATTGGTTGTACTTATGCATTGTACCAATTCTTTAAAAAGTCATGGCAATAGGAAGAATAAGACAAAGCAGAAGCGCCAAAAATTATAAGAAAATTCGATGCTAAGAAAATAACAAAACCTTGACAATAAATATTCTATTGTATTCCTTGTTTTCGTTTTGTAATTCCTTTATATGTTTGTTTAATAGATATTTTTTGACGAATAAATTTGTTTATTTTTATGGATAATTGCCCGAAAAGTAGGTTTAAGATATGATTTGAATATTAGTAGGTAACACTCAACTTAATATTCTTCAATGGCTGACGTTTTAATACAAGTCTAATTTGACCATTTTGTCACAAGTTAATTTCTGACCATTTTCTCATTAGTTCATTTATTGACATTTTGTCAACGTTCAATTAATATCATTTGCAGACATTACGCACTGTTTAGCTTAACTATATTAAAATTTTATAATGAAAATTCTTTAAAAATTTTATCATAAAATGAAGTCTAAAAGCAATAATTAAAACAAAAAATAATTAAAAATTCATAAGAAATAACATAATCTTAAAAATTAAAAACTTGATTTTTTATAAATAATTTAAATATTTTATTTAAGCACAAACTTTGTACATAATAATCTTTTGAGATCTTATGACTCTAGAGCCAATAAATTTGAAAGTCCAAGGCTCTACTTTAAAAAAATATTTATGGTATTGATGTTCCTGAAATTATCCTACAAGCAACTAATTCTCAAAATTCTCTAAGGACTTCTAAATAAATATTGGTGAAACTTTTTATTTCTATTTATTTTTTGTTTTGATTTTTCATTCATTTTATTATTTTCATTTAATTGTAAAATCTACAAGAGTAAAAAAAAAAGTTTTGGTTAAATTTATGCTTCATTTTGATAGATAAACCAATTTTTCTTAAATAAAAACTAATTAAATAGATTTTTGGAAATAAAAAGGGGTTAACTCTAAATAATTTAATTCATTTATTTTTTAACATCTTCCATAACATATCAAACAACCATCTACCATTAGTCCACAATTGTCTTTTTTTTCTTGATTGATATTCGCTACTTTCATTACAAACTTAATAAAACAAAAATTATTAATTAATACGAATTAAAAATTTACATTTTAACTGAATATTAATTGCATCCTCTATTTCCTTTAATCCAACCGGATTATCACCAAAACTTATCATCACAGTATTGTCACATTCTTTTTTAATTAAAGGGTCAACATTTTTACAAATTTTGCCATCAATTGTCTGACTACGTTTGACTCGAGTTTTTAGATTAGATAAATGTTCATTTTCAGTATTGTTAGGTATATATAACATTTCATCCGTCTGTTAAATTGTTTTAAATCAATTCTGATAATTTTTAAAATTTAACTGGCTAGTAAATATATTCGATTAAAAAGTCCAGGTCAGGAACGGGCGCAACACCATTGGAGTTGAGACCCTTAGAATAATCTCTAATTAGATTTAACAATTATATATAAATTTACAATAATCTTTTTTATTTTTAAATTACTTACAATCCATGTAGGACGCGGCTCGCTTTTGCGTGGGCACATTTTAGTTATTTCGAGTAGTCTTTCGTAGGCTTTCTGCACTTCGAGATGTTTCTCTATACCCATACTGTCGCACATATTTGGTAGTCGTTCATACTAAAAATAAATTATTAAATTAGCTTAAAACATTTTCTCTAAATATTTGCTAAAAATTAATTTAATTAATTTTGTACTTTATTTATAATTATTTTTTAATTTAAAAACATACGCAGACAAATCTCCCTTCTAAAGTTTCATTATTCAAAAGTAATTTAATCATACTTGCATAAGATTTTTCAGGAAAAGAAATAACTTCAATATCAGAAGGTGTTAAAAGAGTTCCTTTCATATTAATGTCTGGTCCAAACAAAGACAATGCTCCTTCCTAAGGAAAAAGTTAAATAATTAATTGCCTATTAAAGTTTAAGGTTACCCAAAACATCGGAAATAAGAATTAATTGTTTTTTTTATTGCCCGGACCTTTTTTCATGGCCGGAAAGAGTCAAATTGTATTTTCGATGTTTTGGACCACTTTTTAGTATTGTTACAATTACCTCCTCTTCAGCAATTTCTTTCAAGTTTTTTGTCGAATATTTTTCAGGTACATCATTCTCAAATTTAAAAACCTTTCCATTAATTTCATCTTTTAAACTCGCAAAATTGTTTTTATCATTTCCCAATTGTATAGAGAATAATAAAGGCTCCTCTTCTGTTGAATTTACTGCGCCAAGCCTTTTTACTTCTTCCCCTATATAAGGTTCAAGAGTTCCAGTCACATTAATTAATTTGCCAAATGATAACCTGAAATTACGTTAAAAATTGGACTCTATCTTGGGACAAGCGTCTCATCAATATATGCGTTCCATCGAACTTTTTTAAGGGGTCAACCTGAAGATCAACTCCCTGTTTTTTACTTATTTGTTAAAAGACAACGGGATATTCTTCAGACCACTCATTAATTCATTTAAATTTAACTTTAATGAAATTATTTTTTTATTGCAGATTAAATCATATATCTTTTACCAAAGGTAAAAGGTGATCTTCAGGGTTGATCCTTAAAAAAGTTTTATGAGGCGATGTATTATTCTGCGATGCTAATATTTTAAGTGACGAATTATAGGATAGACCCAAAATTGTTTTATTGAGAAAAAAAATTTTTTCATAGTGGCCTCCCTTAAAATCAAATGACCTTGAAAAAATAAAAAAAAATTCTAAAATGTATTTTTAAGTTTGTTAATTAATTTATATAACAGTTAAATAAGATATTGGAATATAAAATTAAATTTACGTTTTTGTTGAATAAGAAAATCCAACAATTGTATCAACTCTAAATGTTATTACATAATAGTCTTCTTTATCATATCTATTAAACCCAACACGTGTTGTATATATTTGAAATTCTATACCATGCATCTCTTGATCATTTTCATTATTTTGACATAAATTACCATAATTAGAATTTGGATTATTTTTTAACTGAAAATGTTTATTTATTTTTAAGTAATATTAATCCTTGCCAAGTGGCCCAATTGAGATTTGTAACATAACGTTATATTCATTGAATTCGATCTTAAATTAATTTACAAAATTTTTTATATTTTTTATTACTTTCAGTTATTAGTACGTTTTCTCGGTTAATTTAGCTAATTACTTTTATACAGAAAATTTCTATAACGTTACCGGTACGGTAATGGGAATACCGAAAATTACCGCTGTACTATCGTACTGCGCCCAGCGTTAGTTATTTGTGATATTAGAGACGTTCGATCTCGGATCTCGTTTTTAGGCTCGAGTCTCGGGAAAATTTAACTCCCTAACACTTTCACTAGTTACATATTTTAATTATTTCCGTAATTAATAAATTAACTAATTTTGTTTATTTTAAATAACCCACTCGGTCATAATATTTTCATCTCCATTTTTATATTTGCAAGTTTCATAATATTTTAATCCAGATTTCTTTTCTTGTATTCTGTTGCATGATGCAAGGTTTCTTAATGAAGCAAACAATTCAATTCGATTTGAAATAAAGTTTGGCTAAAAAATTTTTTATGAACAATTTATTATGAATTAATAATTAAAATAGAATATTCTAAGCCATTTAAAAAGAAATTGATAAACTTCGAAAATATTTATGAGTTGTTATAAAAAATGCCGTGATTTGCCAAACTTAAATTTTGGAATTACCGGACCCTATTTCAATAAATTAATTTTTTACAGCTTTTAAGAATTTTTGTAAACAATTTGAGCATATAAAAGATTCCAAAACTCCCAAGAAGTGAGTTATGAGCTATAAGTGAGGAATAAAAATAGTAGTACTACGATAGCAGAGAACTTAAGTCAGAGATGTGCGCAAAAGCTGGTCCTAAAAACGCAAAACAAAAAATAACAACAGAATGCAATAAAGCTGCCCCTGACCCAAGCGAGGTATTAAACCTACCAATAATCGCGATAGGAATTATCGGATAAATTAAGTGGCTCTTTTACTCTTTTTTTAATAAATAAATTAATTACCCGATGTACCAAACATTTATCAACATAAGACCATAAAAACACTCGATTTAAAGGTTTTGTTTGCATATTTTCAGGCCGTTTTGCTAGCATATCATACTTTAAAGCGAATACTCCGGTGTAATCGTCAAGCAACGGTTTTAACATTGAATCAGGATTCATATATTCTTTATCAATTTGACTAATTTCCAAAATTTTATCTTTAAATAAATATTCAATATAAATAAATAAATAATCTTTTTACCTTTAAGTGAATCATCTTTTCCAAAAATAAAACTATCAAGTTGTGATAGTGTTATGCCTTTAAGTGGAAGAGTCTCACTGAAAAATTGATTTAAATTTTTTGATAAAAATTTTAATTAAAAATTAAATAATTTTAGGAAAATATATAATACTCCAATATAATCCATTCCCATTATTATCGAAAATTAATAAATAAGAATCTTTATTGGTATGCTACTAAGAATACTAAACTTTTAATTAATATGTTCGGCACGATTCGATACAACTCGGTAATACAAAAAGTAGGGACGCTCGAGACTCGCATTGCTCCGAGACTCGAGACATAAAAACTTAAAAAATTTATCGATTCGGGAAACGAGAGTCTCGAGCATTTTATACAAATCGTTGCCAAACACTTTAATTATGCTTGTAATTTCAAATGTTTTCTACAATTAAATATTTAAAATTAACCCTTTAGGGAAAATATCAGCGTGTATTTCAAAATTATTTTCTCCTTTTTTAAGAACAATCATTCCATGCCAAGTTTGATCTTCATAATTTGTATGGCCCAGTTTGGCAGCATTTTCACATAATTTACTTTCCCCTTTCTTTGTCAAGTCATAAGATTGTTTAGGTTTCCAATTGCCTTTATTATTAAGTAAACTAAGTTGGCTTATATAGCAAAACAATATTCTGAAAAGAATTTTTAAATCATCAGAATTAAAATTCTGAAATTTATTTAAAAATTAAGTTTCTGATTTTTTTTCCCAACTTTCTCTTTGGATGTCAGGACAAAACATCGAATGACCAAAATATTAAATGGACATTTGAGTAAAAAATAAAAATTTATAGCCAACCCTTAAACTGGCCTATACCCTTAATATATTATAACCTAAACAAAATTTACTCTAACGTTGATCTTTTGGTCATTCGATCTTCTTCTTTAAATTTTTTATTAAAATTTACCCAAAACATTCAGTTGATTTCTTTTCAATTAAAGGTAAAATTGGGGTATTTATTTCATTTTCTATAACATGAACTTCTTCAAAGGTAAACATTCCATCATCAATCGAACATTTGGTAAACCCAAAAATTACAAAAATAAATAAAAATGCCTTTATAGGCATTAAACCCATTTTATAAGAAAAATATTAAATAAAACAAATAAATTAGTTTTCTTTAAAGAAAATTAGAAAAATAAAATTTTAATAAAATAAAATTAATTCAATGAAGCAATATGAATTTTTTTTTCTGTTAAAAATTAAATTCTATAATAAATAGAATAATTTATGAATCATTTTATTTAATTTAATTATTTTTATCTACTAAAGAATCAACAGTTGAATAATTTATTCTTCACATATTTGATTAAATAAAAAAAAAATTAATTTGTTATGGAAATTAATGAACTATCGGGGTAACTTTTTAATAGAATAATTTGCTGATAATAAACTTTTATTAGTGTTGTATTCCAAGTATTCTACACACTGAAAAGAATAATGAACATTTTCTCATTTATTGACATTTTGTCACGTTCAAATAATATCATTTTGCATTGACATTACGCCACTGGTTAGTTTAACTACTGTAATATTTATAAGTTAAAAAAAATCTGTTAAAAATTTTATCATAAAATGAAGTTTAAAAGGCAATAAAATAAATAATATAATTTTAAAAACTTTAAAAATAATTTTAAAAAATTTGTTTATATACACTTGAAGAATTTAAAAAAAAAAATAAAATAAAAATATTTACTTAAAAAGAAAGAGAATTTTTTAAATTTTTTTAGACAATTTTTAAGTGGCGAAGAACAAGGATCGTAGCGAAAAGCTAGTAAATTTCCGTGGGAATTGAAAATTAAATTTTCGATTTTCAGGAAGGTCGTCACGATATGTGTAATAATAAGAAAAACTAAAAATACTTTTTAATTATGGACAAAAGTCCGCAAGTTTTGTCCGCAAGTAATTCATTGTGAAAATAAACATTAAATATTTACATATATTTTTTTAAAAATAATCTCTTTAGAATTAGTACTTGCGGACAACACTTGCGGACTTTGGTCGATAATTAAAAAGTAACAAACTAAGAAGGGAAAATTAAATTTGAATTAAAAAAAAATTTTTTTAATTTTCGTTTTTTTTTGTTAATTCTATTGCCTTTAATTCAACTTTTAATTTTTGCATAAAATCATCTTCTGGTAGATTTTTCCGGAATTTTTCCATAAAAATTTCATGAACATTTTGTACATAGTTTTGATATCTGGAATTGAAAATTAAATTTAAAAAAAAGTTTACGGGAGAATCTTAAAAAATTATTAATTAGACTCAAGTGGCTTTAAGAAAAATTCATTCTTAAAAGAAAAAGTTACTCAATCAGTACAAAATACCAGAAAACTCATTTTTGACAAAACGACAATATTTAGACAAAACGCCAATTATTAAAAATTTACTTTTTAGTGTTTATCAATAGGAATTGTTCTCTAAAATCTTCGATATTTAATTCAAATTTTAATTTGTCTATATCATTAACTACAGTCTTATTTAAATTAATTAATTCATCTATTAATTCTTCAATAAACTTTAAAATTGTTTTAATTAATATTTCTTTATTTACAGTTAAATTTTCAATTATTTCAAAATCTTCTGGATTTATTGCTAATTTGTTTTCAAATATTTTTTCAATTAATTCATCATTTTTTGAAGCATCTAGAATTACTTTAGCTATTTCTTCATTTATTTGTTCAATTTCTTCAATTAATTCTTCTTTTTTATAAACTAGATCATCAATAGATTCACAGTCTATATAAATGGCTTTTTCTATTTCTTTTATTTCATTTAATATTTGATTTTTAATTTCATTGATTAATTCTTCAGTTTGAAGTCCATTAGCTAATTCATAATTTTTCTTAAAAAATTATATTGAAGCATTTTTGGACAGGTTTTTTTATTTTATATTTTTAAAAAATAGAATCTAATTCTTTAGGTCCTGTCTTGAAAAATCAAGTTAGACCAAGTCTTCAATGAACGAAAAAATTTGTGCTTTAAAGTGGCATGTTGTAGAATTTTATAAAAATACCCAAAAATAATAAATTTCAATGTCGCGATAAAAAAATGAATAAAATAACTTGCAGAAAGAAATTTCAATACGGCCATATAATTTAAAAAAAAAAGAAAAAAAACCCCACTCGTTGTATTTTTGTCCCAACACACTGCTTTATGCTAAGACTAGATAAAAAACGCCAACGTTTTGCGGCTAAAAAGGGTATGGAAATTTATGAGATTTTCTCTTGCAGTTTTTGTCTCTCTTAATTTTCCATACTATTTCTTTTCGCAAGGTGACTTTTATCTAGCCATGACATTAGTGTCTGGTAACCAATTTTGTTTAAATTACTTGTTCAATTATTTCAAACTCTTTAATTTCTTTATCTTTTAATCTAATTAATATTTTCATAAATTTATTATTTTTATCAATTATTTCATCATTTACTCTAATTTCTTTAATTAATTGATTTATATATTGTTTAAATACTTCAATTGTTTCTGTTTCTCCCAATAAATTTAATTGTTCTTTTAATTCCTCAATTTCTTTATTTAATCCCATTTTTTTATTAATAATTTCTTTAACAATTTTATCTATTTCAACAATTCTTTCTTCAATTTTTTAAATTGTTTTTCCTACATTTTCCTTTCTAATTTCATTATTTATTTCAAAATTATTTTTAAATTCTTCAATTAATTTTTCTTTATCTTGTTCCTTTAATTTTTTATTTATTTTGTTAATAAATTCAATTAATTTTCCCTTTTTGTCAATTAAATTCTTCCTTATTTTAATAAATTCTTCACTTCTTTCAATAATTATTTTTCTTATCTCTAACATTTCTTTTTCCATTTCTTCTTCTTCTTTTTCTCTAATTATTCTTTCCTTTTCTTTCTTTCTCTCATCACTCTCTTCAATTTCACTACTATTTACTAACCAATTTTTTTGTTTTGGATTTAAATTCTTAATTTTAATAAATAATTTATTTATTTCCTTTTCTAAATTTTGTTTTATTTGATCGTCGTTAACAATTTTTTGGTTTATCATTCGAATTTCTCCAAGTAACTTACTCTTCTTCTCCTCTTTATTATTTACTTTTAATTTATTTAATTCTTTCTCTGATAATACTTGTGTAGTTTCTACTAATTTATTTAATTCTTCAATTTCTTTATTTAATTCTTCTATTTCTTTATTTATTTTTTCTTTTTCATTAAATAAATTTTCAATATTTTTAACATATTTTTCAATTTCTGTATTAATATCTTTATCCTTTTCTCCAATTTTTTTACTTATTTCTTTCTTCTTAATATATAATTTTTTAATTATTTCAACATTATCTGCACTTAAATTAAACATTTTTTTATTTTCTTTAAATACTTTAATTTCACTAATTTTTCCATTAATATGCATTATTTCAATTAAATTTACTATATTATTCTCTTCTGATATTTTCAACTTTATTTCATTACTTAAGTTTTTAAGTTTATTATAACTTTTATTTTTTTCTTCTTTGGGAAAATAATTTTTAATTGTTTCAATAAAATATTTTTTAATTAATTTTTCAAATTCATTTATCCCGTTTTCTAATTCTTTTTTTAATATATTTTTTATTATTTTTTTAATATTTTTTTCTTTGTTAGTATTATTTAATTTTAATATTGAAATATTCACAATTTCATTTGAAAATTCAATTTCACCAATTTTTTCAAACAATTTTTTTTCAAATAATATTTTTTTAAATTTTTTAATAATTTTTTCTTTTGTTATAAAATTCATATTTTTTAATTTTTGTGTTAAATTATTATTATATTTTTTCTTTTCGTTCTCAATTTTTGATTTAAAATACATTATTTTTAGAGCTTGAACAATATTCTTTTCAATTGGATTAAAACACATAATTGGAACATTATAGGCAATAGATTCAATAATTTGATAATTTTTACAATTGTTTATGAAGAGAAGAGTTGTTCCGTTAGCTTAAAAAATAGTAGAAATTAATTTAAATTTTATATTGTAATACAGGAATTTTGAAAAAATCATAAACGGGAAAGAAAATCGACCGGTCAGGATCACGGGAAGACCGGGAATTCCCGTTTCCGGTTGCTTCAAAAAACCGGTAAAAGTAACCGGAAAACACATCGGATCCCGACTACCTACAAAAATATGCTTGTTTAGTCGCGAGGACACTTAGTCGCAAAATATAAATTCTAGTGATCGGCAAAAGGGCTAAGCATTTTTAAGTTATTGCTGTCCGCCGCGTATCCCGGACCGGAGTTAGCCCTGAAATTTAAAAAATCGATAAGATTTTTAAATTCTCTTTGCGACTAAATGTCACTAACCTTACTCTAACCTTATAAACCCCCCTTTTAAAATTCAATTATTAAACCACCTAATTCTTTTTCCATATTGTCAATTTTTTTTATTTCAATTTTTTTAGACTCATTTTTATAATTTTCATCTATTTCACAATTATAAATTAAATTAAATTGGTTAATATCTACATCACTTCCATTTAATTTTAAAACGTCTTCTGAGATATTTAATAAATCATACAAAATATTATTTTCATTATAAAGAAATTCTTCACAATTTTCTATGCTAATAACTATTTGTCTTTTTTTATTTTCAATATTTTTAAACTTTGAATTCTGAAAATTAAAAATTTTATTTGACTGACCCTACAGGTAAAAGCATTTTAATGTTCAAAAATTTCAGTTCCTAACAAATTTTCAAATATTTATCAATTCCATACTAAAATTTTGCAACTTTTTCGTCACTGCTAGTAATCTTTTTATTTTTGAATAAAATTGGCGTTACTTTTCAGTTATGCTCCCAAAGTCCGCAAGTTTTTTCCGCAAGTAATAATAGGATTATTATAATATTTTTATAGTATATATGTATAGTAATGGAAAGTTTTATATTTTAAAAAATCAAATTAAGCTGATGCATTTGATGATATTTTAGAAAAAAAATTGTTGATTTTATGCCTCCAAAATAATTATTAAAATTGTAAAAAAATTTGCGGACTTTGGGAGCAAAACTGAAAAGTACTAAATTGGCAATGAACTGGCGGGAAAACAAATTATTTTAATTTAAAAAAAGCTTACAATATTCTCAATAATTAAATCAATTGTCTCTTCTTCATATATTTTAGCAAAATTTTTATATTTTATATACATTCCCAAATATTTTAAATTAATTCCACTAATATTTAATTCATTTTTAATTTTTTTTGGGGTTTTAACCAAAAAATTAAGCATTTCCGCACTATTAAAAATTATTGCTTTTATATTATTGTATAAAGTTTTAATTGTTATATTTGTTCCATCCTTTTTTAAAAAACTCAAATTGTAAACATTTTCGTTTTTTCTAAATAAATCTCTCACTGATTCATCCTAAAAATTAATTTTTTACCCAATTTAGTACGACGGTTTTTCAAAATGATTAAAAATCAGGAAAGAATTTTGATTTAATCAAATTTAGTCTAATAAGTTCGTATCAGCAATTGAACTCTTTTCGAGTAAAATTATTTCCTATTTTATAGCTTTGTCGAAACGTCCATTGACGAAAAGAACCTACCAATTTAGATGTTTTTTCATCAAAGATTTCTTTACGTTTGTTATAAATATGTTTGACATCATTATACTTTATTCTATAATTGTTTAATGCTATTTTCTTCCATAAATCATGTTGAATTTCATCGTTATCTATTAAAATAAATAATTTAAAAAATTTTCAAAAATTAAACCTTGAATAAATAATGGATATTTATTAACATTTTCAAATTGAAATAAAATATTTAAAGAATTATTAATTCCAAAAACATTTTCTATTCCCATCAAAAGAAATAAATAAAGTGCTCCATAATATGAAGTGTCAAAAAATGCTACATCATATTTATTTTTAAACCAAGTTTCAATTAAATCAAATCTGTATTCTATTAAATCTGTAAAATTAAAAAAGACTTAATTTATTTATTAAAATTTTAATTTTACATTTAAAAACATCTACAGGTTCAGTTTCTTTTGATTTAAATTTAATATCAGTGAAATTAACAATTTCTGATGTACTTTTAATACCTTTACGAATTAGTACTGGACATAAATCTTTAATCTTCTGTTCTTCCATATTTTTTGTGTTTAAAACTATAAAATGCTGAAAAAATTAATTTTTAAAAGGGACAGTTGGTGGCAGTTATTTGAGAACTTATTTGCTTATTAAAAATATAAATTAAAAGGACAGTTGGTGACAGAATGTTTATAAAAAATTGGTTCTCAAATAACCTTTTTAAAATTACACAAAAGTCTTACTATTATTAAAGGTCTCATTTCAAATAAAGCATTGACTCTTTCTTTCAATAATGCGGCATAATTGCAATTTATTTTGAATTCATCAATACGAAGATTTGAAGCTATAAAAACAAATTTTTTAATAGTTTTATTTGTCTCTTGTTTTGTATTTGAAGCATTAACAAATTTATTAGTGATGAACTGGACTTTTCCTTCTCTTCCAATCTCAGCATTTTGAACACTAAAAGTAACCTTTTTCTCCTGTGTTAATTTATTTTCTACTTTCTCATTTTCTCTATCGTTGTTCATTCCAATTACAAACAAAATATTGAACAAAAGAAAAAGAAAAGGAGAGCAAACGTCCATTTTTCTTCTTTAAATTTTAGAATAAAGTAATTCTTTATAAAACAATGTAAATGATTGAATTTAGATTTAAAAGCCTCTTTTAATTGGTAATTAATGGGGGGAGGTCCAATGATAGAAAAAATTGATTTTGGCAATTTTACCTTTGTTAGATTGTCAAATAAAGGCGAATACTCAGGTGATTAAAAAGCACTGATACTTTTAATTTTTTAAATGCCCTTTAATATTTCTTAATGTTCCACTCATGCTTCCCTTGTGAATTTTTGATTGGGAAAACTGGTGGTAGTACTTCACTCTATTTCGAATAAAATTTATGACGGCGTCTAGATGTCCGCGTTTATTTATCCACGGCGGGTTAAACGGGAAATTTTACCGTCTCGAAATTGACTAGTGTAGTTTCTCGCTTTTCTCTCTTTCTATAATTTACTCTCTCGTTTTAAGCACTACTCTTGTTTCAATTTTTCCAAAAAATGAAGTTACTAACTTTAAAATTTAATATCTCGAAAACCATCTATACGATTTTAAATCTGTCTTACCATTTTATAGATAATTAGTTCAAGATTGCATGTAAAAAATTTCATAAGCCATTATACATTTTTTAGAGAGTTAATACAGACTTAGTTTTAAATGATTACACGAGCAAAAAGCTTTAAAAAAAGGAGTTCTATTAATGAAAGATGGTCTAAACAACAAGGAAAAAATAATAAAATTTCTGCTAAATTATTAAATGCTCGTGATGAAAAAAGAAAGGGTTCAAATACAGCAGCAAAAGCAAGAGCAGGCAAAAATCAACAAGAAGAAAATATTTCCTCTTCAATTGCTGAGAACGAGAAATTTAATGCTTATGCTACATCAGCAACACAGACAGTAGCTTACCAAAGAACTAAGAAAATTCAGACGTCACGCGTTCGGTTGAAAAATCTACACAAACAGACAACCAAGGTATATATAATAAAATTTCTGGGTGAACCATTGAAGGTCATTCATCTGTGACTACACAAACATTAACATATCAACGTGATAAAGCAACACAAACGTACCCAGCTTTATTTCAAAGTGAAATATCAACACAAACAGTCGAAAAATGTAAGATTTAATTAAAATTAGAATTTAACATTAATTAAATTTAGTTGAGAAACCGAAAAAAGAACGAAGGCTAAGATCGCTGGAGAATATAACGCCTAGGCGTTCTAATCAGATAGCCAAAGAAGTTTCTTATGAAATAAGAAAAAGTCGTCCCAGTAAGCTATTTAAATATTTACAAAAATTACAAAATTTGAGCAACTCCTGAGGGGCTTGCTACTAGCCGATTGCTATTGCGAGTGGAGAAGAATCTATCTCCCACTGGTTGGCGGCTTTCTGCCGAGGATGATCTTGCAGCAACTCTAAGTTCTGGTCTAACAACCAAACAACGTTATCGTTTGAAACATTGCTTTCACTTACTCGGAACTGATCGAATGGCACCAACGGCAAGTGTTAAGGAATTAAAAGTAGAATGGGCAAAAATTGGGAAGTGGGAATGGGTTACCGAAGCACTTGTTTGTATCAATGTAGTTGAAGTTCTGGAGAATAGATTAACTACATTAGCAAAATTTGGTATGTCTTAATAATTCCAGTTTATTTTTCAAATTCCTTAGGTCAACTTAATATGCATGCACAATTTGACGGCCACATTATTTTGACACTTATGGGAGATAAGGGTGGAAGAGAATGGCCAGCCAAATCAACAAAATTTGGAATATCAATTGGGAATGTTAAGCAACCTAATAGTCCGTTTAATATAACATTGCTTGCTATTTATGATGGAGATGACAATCGACAAAATTTAGAAGTCAAACTTGCTCCAGTGATACGACAATTGGAAGCTATACAAAATGTTACGTTTGTTAAAGATGGATCGGAGGTCACACATGAGATAAAATGGTTTTTATAAATATCGAATTATTTCAGTATTCAGGTTTATTTGTTCTGACATGAAATTTTTGAGCTCTTTTTTCGGGCATCGTGGTGCCACGGCGAGCTTTCCATGTGTAAAATGTTTAATTCCAAAAGAAAGACTTGGGACTGTTTGCAGCGAACAGAGGAAATTTACCAGATTCCTCCACGGAGAAAAAAATAATAATTCTATTTTTGGGCCTCCATTGCTGTTTCTTTCCCCCTCACAAATTATTCCTCCGAGTTTCCATATTTTACAAGGATTAGCGCAAAGAGTAATCAATGCAATTGAAGACTATTGTCAGCATTCAGGTCGATCAATTCAGAAGGTTTTTGACGAGGCACACGCAAAAATGGATCCAAGGAAAAAAACCTTTACTGGTATATTTTTTAATCGTAAATTAATTTTGCATTAAATTCTTAGGTGGTGCACTTTATCGTATTATTAATGGGTATAACGACAAAATTAAACAAATACTTCCTCCTACTCGTTCGTCTGCCATCCTTATCAATATGCTTGTTACACTGAAGGAAATTTATGGATTAGCAGATGCTTCATTTTTAACTAAAGATAGGGTAGAAGAGCTCAAGAAATCAACGACAAAATTTTACAGTGATATCCAGGTTTATTTCAGTTTTCAATCACCTAGCTAAATTTTTAGACCCTCCGTGCCCATTTTGAAACTCTCAATCTTAGAGGTCGTCTAGCAGGTGGACAGCTAAAAATTTTCAAGCCAACGCCTAAATTACATATGCTTTGTGCACATGCTGTTGAATTTGCTGAGGCTAATGGCTGGTGGAGTTTTGTTTCTGAGCAGGGACTTGAGCATTTACATGCCCTCTACAATCGACTTGTATTTTTAAGTTTTTTTCTTTAATATTTTCAAAAATTCAGGCTGTTCAGTATTGCAACACCGGTGACACAACTCGGACTGCAGAGAAATTAGTTCAACACCAGGCTTTACTTAATGGACTTAATGACCGAGGAACGATGAAAAAAATTTATGATTAATTTGTTTTTTTCTTTTAAATTTCCATTTATTTTGTTTTCTGTATTAAAATTTCAAGTAAAATACCTTTAGAAACTCTCAAAGACATTTTAACGCTGATTTTTCTAGTTTTGAGTGTCAATGGCACCGTAACGGCGAAAAGAAATTGAGCGCGCGCAATGTCTAATGTCACTCTTTTTTAACCTCTCTATTTCTTCAAAGCTTAATTTCCCGTTTAACCCGCCGTGTTATCCTATCTCGACAACGTAGTTGGAAGCGGGCCCTCCCGGTTTTTTTAAGCAACCGAGATGAAAACGGAAACGGGAACTCCCGGTTTTCTCGTTTTGGATCCCGCCCGGTCAATTTTCATTTCCGTTTCCCGGGTACGATTTTTTCTAAATTCCTAACTCTACGACAGCGTGTGTGAGCTGATGGCAGAATTTATTTTTTTTCTTTTATTTTCTTACTTTTAGATTTTTGAATTTTTAATAATTTCAATAATTTTTTTTTATCACCAGAATAAATGTCAAATAAAATGAAAATATAAATTACAAGGTAAAAATTGTAAAAATGGAAGAATAAATTTAAAAAAATCTTATATAATTTAAATTGACTGATTAATAACCTCGAAGATTTAAAGACGAAAAAAGTTGTGGAGTTTAAGTGCACATCCCATTTACTTTTTTCCTTAACAGGAGGACTATAAAGCATTTAAAATAACCCTTGGCTATTTTGAGTGACATTTGATCGTGAACACACAATTTGGGTTAAGTTATGAATGACCAATTTAGGTGATTATCAAGGCTGTATAAAAATTAAATAATTATTATAACCATGTGATCGTCAAGTCCTTTTTAAATAAGGACAATATGTATGTCCTAGAAAAAATAATTTAAATAAAAAAATGTAATGAAGATGCACTAATTATTAAAAAAGATCTCAGTTCCCCGTAAATGTCTTATAAATTCCTAGATTTAGATTTAAGGCTAATTTTAATGTCACTCGACTCACCTAAACAAATTTTTTCTCATAAGTTTCCAATTTAAAATTTTCGCGAATAACTGGGGTGTGCAATTAAATCCACAATTTCCAAGTTTAAAAAGAATACTGTATTTAGAAAAAGTTAACACGAAAAGCTTTTCAATTGTAATTTAATTCAGTCATTAATGTGCAGATGATCTCTAAAAATTATAATGATTGAAAACTTCTTCTAATTTTTTGTTCCAAAAATAATATTTCACTTACTCTAACATCTGAGTATGAGGAAAGGCGAGGTGAGTCTCTTAATGAAGCACTTCCAATACTCGAATCGTCTTCTGGTGGGTATTGATGCTAATTTAAAAATTGAATAATTTTATTTATTCCTTCTATTTTTTGTAAATTTGAATTATTAAATTTTTTTAGTTTTAAAATTAAAGAAATAATCTAATAAATTCTGTTATTAATTTACCTCTGGTTCTCTCAGATAAGGACCGCGTGCACTAGACAAAGCTATTGCACCCCTCGGGGGCTGAATAGAACTGTTTGGTTGAGTGACACCGTTTGTTCTCTAAAATAAATATTTAAATTGAATATTTTTATATTTTAAAATTAAAGAAATCTGATAGGTTCTGTCCTTAATTTACCTCTGTTGACAACAGAAGAGTATCACGTCTACCAATCTCGCTCAGGGGCTGATTAGGACTGTTCATTCGATTGTCAACACCTCTTCTCTAAAATAAATATTTAAATTGAAATCTTAAGGTTTAAATACAGCATTTTGCGGACTTGATTGATGATGAGCATTCTGTGGATTAAAATTAAATATTTTAATTAATGTAGGATTTGTCTTCTTTTTACAGTATAAAATACGTGAAAATGCAACGTCTTTTGCTCTTATCAGACAAATGAAAACTTACTTGTCTAGGTATGTGTGTATCAGTCCTATGAGGCTGAAGAATGCCCTTGATTATAAAAAATTAAATTAGCGTTTAAATTTTTGAATTTAATTTAGAATAAACAAAATTAAAGTTTGACACTTCAGAACCGATATTTCAGTGCCGAAGTTTCTAGACTAAAGAATGGTCTACTTCTGTACAGAATTTAATAAAATATAAAAAAATCGTTAATTGTACCAATTGGCCAGCAGCCGGGGCGAGAAGATCTCGATCACGACGTTGCTCACGAACTTGAGGTAAATTAATTCGGCTGTCTAGAGAAGACGAACTCAAAGAACTTGATGAAGATGAACGATTATCCTAAAACTATTTTTGCAATTTTATATTAAAAAACTTCACCTCAGTAGTTGCTTCACTGATTCTTGAATTATTAATTCTACCAATAACCCTTTGTTCAGTATTTTGTTGTGAACTGACATGTTGTCCTCGTGTTGCGTTCCCAGAATTATTTGCAGATTTTCCAGACTTAAAACATCTCATTCCTTTAACAAATTGTTTTGAAACAATTAAAGAAACTAACAACAAATAAATAATATTGTTTGTACGTAAGGATAACATAATGTTTTAATTTGTTTTAAATTCTCTATTAAATAAAATTTAAAAAAATGTTCAAAATAATTCATTTTTATTCACCTATAAAAGGAAGAAAAATTAAATTTTATTTCCTAAAAATTGCAATAATTAACTTTTATTGCAAATCCCCCGCATTTAATTATTCTTTTTAATTAAACTACTCCTTTGCAATTTTTTTAAATTTTGTAATTGTCTAATTCGCTGCAAATTCTGACACCTACTCATAAAAATTAAATTAAAAATTAATTTAAAAAAAAATTTAATTTTTATTGTAGAATTTAAAAAAACTGTTGTTTATTGTTGCAAACTGGTGTTGTAAAAAATTAAATGATAAATTGATCTTCTCCGAAAAAGGTTTTTTTTATTATTAAATTTTTAAAAATATTACCAAGAATTTAAAAAACAAGTGATACTTCACTTAGACGCCGCCGTTTAGACGCCGAGTTATAAAAATGGAAAGACTCTCAAAAACACTTGAAAAACATTTAAACATAATTCTTTAAAGGAATTCAAAAATACAAAAAAACTCAAAAATAATTATCGTTTGGGACTCGAGTGTCCTTTCATTCTTTCGCTTAATATTCTCTTCTCTGCTACCCATCGAATAATTTTCAAAATTATTAGAAAGATAAATAAAAGAAAAAATATTATTGAAAAGTAACGTCGGTTTGCAGACGCCGGTTCCCCGCACTTAGTTACCATAAGTAGCCTATTGTCTTGGCCGACTTTGGGAGAAAGTGGTAGGCCAAACTGTTTTACAGTCTAAGTGTTTTAGGTTGTATCCGGTTGGAGTCTGTTGAAACGGCGCTAATTTTTTTTAAATTTCTCAAAAGCAACGTAAGTGTTTTTCGAATTAAAAAAATTCAGAATTTACAAGAATATTCCAAGCTAAAAATATTCCCTCAAGGAGCGTCTGGAGAAAGCAATTTTTAAATAGACTTTTGGTTATCATGACCATAACTTTTTTTTGTATTTTACCAAAAATTAAGGTTTTTAGGTTTTTTTAAGCTTATTCTCTTCGCTGTACCATAAACAATTAAAGGTACCTAACCGTTCTCGAGATATAAGTTTGGGGATCGACTGAGACAAAATGGAAATAATTTTACAAAAAAATATTAAAAATGCAGAAAAATAAAATTTGGAGTCATGAAGAATTTTAAAAAAAATTTTTATTAAAAAGAATATTTTTACCCTTTTATAAGGACAGAAGAAAATAAAAAAATTAATAATAATTTAAATTAAAAGAAAAAATTAATTTAAAAAATTCCCAAAAATTAACATATTTTTAATAAATTAAAAAACTTCTTTTAAATAAAAAAACCCTAATATTATTATGCAGATAAATTATTATTTATTAATTGATTCAGAAGAGGAAATTGTTTAACAAATTCAGTCCCTCCTCTAGCAACAACAGATTGTTTATAAACATCTAAAAGTCCTCTAAGAAATCGCCAACGTTCCAGATCAGAATGTTTATTGAACCAATTGACATATTCTACAATTGTCCATCCGGCTCTTTTAAAAAAAGTTTAATTGAAAAAATTGATTTATTTTACGATGTGTGGGGAGAGCGAAGTTCAGAATCACTTGAAACAATTAGCATATGCGCAATGAACCATTGAGGTACTGGAGAAGAATTTAAAGAGCGCTAAAAATGAAATAAAAAATTTTTGTTCTAAAAATAATTTTATTTAACAATTTTTATGTTAAAAACAATTAAAACTCATCAAAGAAAAATATTTACCCCTGCCGGGACTCGAACCCGGATCGTCGGTTGACTACTTTACAATAGGAGACCGACGCCTTCTCCATTAGGCCACAAGGGCAATCGGGAAGAAAAACAATTTTGAAGTTAAGTAGCACTAATAAATAATTAATTAACCGTTAAAGAATTAGTTTTTTTCAGTTGATCCTCTTCCATTGCGTGTTGAAATTCTTCAAATTTATTAGGCATTGTTTGGATAAAATTTTGTATTTGAATATGTGCATTTAACATTTTTGAATATTTACAGTCAAAAATCTTTTAAAAAATTTTCTTAAATTTAAAAAAAAAATTTAAAAAACCTGAAGACCATTTTTACATAAATAATCAAAATCTCTAATAAATCTGTTAATAACAACTTCCTTTTGAGGACGAATAAGAGAAATATGGAGAAGATACTGCTCAATACAAAAATTTATAAAAGAAGGTAATACATCAAAGGATTCATTTAAAGGCCTTAACTGAACACAATGCTGGCGAAAAACTCTAAAATAATTTTTTTAATTAAAAAGAAATCAGTTAAAATAATTCAATCATTTAAAAAGAAAATAAACCTCAAATGACCACAAAGCTCTTTAATATAATCTGAAGAACTCGCAGATGGAGGAAGTGAATTAGTCATATCCTCTTCATGCATAGAAGCAAAAACTAAAGAAACAAGACCACGCATTGCATCAACCTTTAAATTTTAAAATTTAATTTCAGAAGAGAAAAAGGAAGTTTAAAAAATAAAAATTAATTTATTTAACATTGAAAAACACCCAAAAATTAATTTTACTAAATTAATTTAAAAATTAATTTTTCAAAAAATAACCAAAAATTCCCTTAATTTTAAATTTAAATTAATTTCCTAAATTCCCAAATTAAATAAAAATAAAAAAATACAATGGTCTCCAAGGCAGGTTTAATTAAGTAATTAAACGGAGCATTCAGATTTGGCCAAAATCTAAATTTAAAAATTAAAAAAAATTAATTTAAAAAAGAAAACCTTATCATTTCATGGGCAATATTTAAAATCTGATAATTTTTTATTTGACTTTTAGAAACCCTTCCAATAAATCGAAGTTCTTCCTCTTCACCAAATTTTAAATTATTTTCTAATTTTACAGCTATATATTTTAATGCTTTCCCAATATTTAATTCCATTTCACGTTGAAGATCTTTGTCCCAAATAACACTTGACAATTCTGCACGGAGTACAGAATTTAACTTTAAAAAAAAATAAAAAATATATTTTCTAAATTATTAATTTCACAAAATTAATTTTTTTAAAGTTTAAAATGTAAACATTTTAATTGAAAAATATTTAAATTAAAAAGGAGAAATACAAAAAAAAATTTTTTTAAATAATTATTAAATAACACAGAGAATTGTGCTAAGAATTAATTTTAAAAAATTAAATTCAAACAAAATTTCCCCATTTTTAAATAAAAAAAACCTTTTCAACAATTATAGCTTCTCTATTTTCATCTTGCCCCAAAATTTCATCAATTGAACTAAACAAACTTGCAAGTGATTGACTATGAATACTCGTTTTTAATGGATGTAAGGAATCACTAAAATTAATTTTTTTATTATTAAAATTAAAAATAAACCGAATAACATTAGCAACTGAATCAGAATGTGAACGCAAAGATTTATAAATTGTTTGAACTAAACGCATTGCATAAGGGGCATTTGCTGGGACCTAAAAAAGATAAGAAAAATGGAGAGAAAAATAAATGATTTTTTAAGAAAAATAAATTTTGGTAATTTTTTAAACGAAAGCTCTCCGTCATTTACAAATGGTCAATGTGACATAATGGTCATAGAAATTGAAATATAACAGGGCATTCGAATAGACTGATCTACTAAAACGTGAGTGTGTCAATTAACTCAAAAATAAGTAATTGACCATTATGTCCAATTGACCATTTGTACAGGTAAAAAAAATAAAGGAAAATTAGTCCAAAAATTGAATTAAATAAAAATAAAATTATACTCTATTTGCAATAACTTTTCCAACAAGACGCGCAAAATGTTGAGCATTTTCAATACCTTTAGAAAAAATAAAGAATAATTTAATTAATAAAAAACCTAAAAGCTGAAATTGTTCCATTTGATTGTGCAATTTAGTTCCAATTTGAGGCAAAAATTTGGAAGCCTTTTCAGTGCTAGATTGTGCACCCAATTGCAGAAAAAGTGCATCAAGTTCGCGAAGGGATTCGTCCATTAGGGAAGAAAGTTCTTTTTGATAAATGGTTGGATTGTCTTTAAAATAAATTAATTTTAAAAATATTAAAAAAAAAACCAATTAATTTTTGCATTGCCTTCATTGTTGAAGTGACCATACCAGAGTTAAGTGAACGAAGAGAAGAACGCAACTGTTCAAATAATTCTTGCCTTATTTTTGAAATTATTAGATCTCTTTTAAATAAACATCTTTCATGGAGCCATTTTAACTGAAGAAGTTTGGAAAATATTTTCAAATGGTCACATAGACAAAATGGTCAAAAATAATCAAATAAATGTTTTGCAAACAAAAAAGACTTTTCCTTATGTTTAAACAATAATTTAGTTTGTAATTAATTTATGACCATTTTGTCCCAGTGTCAAAGTTTAATAAGATAAAGAAAAGAAAACCCCAAAAAATATAAACCTTTAAAAGCTTCTCATTTGATTTAACAAGTAAAACAAATTCTGTCGCATATTCCGCCTTTTTTAACAAATCTTTTTCTTCATTGCATAAATTAACCAGTTCCTGACATCTAAATCGGAGAAGAAGAAATTCTTTAAAAAAATTAAAAAAACCTCAAAGCATCGCCCAAAAGTCGAGACATTTTTGTTAAATTTTTAATTGCTAAAACAGTTTTTCTGACTCGTTCTAACTTAAATTAAATTTATTAAAATAAACCTTTAAAAGAAAATTAAACTCTGTCTTCAACATCTTTTGCTATTAAATCTGTTTTTCTAGTCACAGAATCCATTTCATGTTGGAAATGGGTATGAGCACTGTCCAAGTGTTCAATTGCAGATACTTGTTCAAGTAGACGAGGATAATTTTCTTCAACCTAAAATTGAAATATTATTTTAATTAAATTGTTTTTTAATAAATAAATGATTTTTAAGTGCTTAAAAATAAGAAATTGTGTCAAAGTTGGGTCTAGAAAGCCAAGATTTAATTTTTAAAAAGCTAAAAATTTAAGCAAAATCCCACAACTTAAATTCTGAGACAATTTTTTCTTATCCGTTAAAGAAAATGGACAAAAAGGTAAATTATTTAAAATTCTCTTTAAATAAAGTGTTTGCCCCATACAAGAAAATAACTTTAAAAAATAGGGTTAAATTAGATCATAAGGGAAAGAATTCTCCAAATAGAGTATTAACTAATTCAACTTTATTTAATTTATTAATAAGGATGGAAAGAAAACTTAAAACATTAATTCTAAAAAAACATATAAAAGCCAATATAAACAAAACAAATATAGTCATTCTATATTCAACCATCAAACAACCAAACAATTCTTCCTTCTTCTTCTATTCTATTCTCTTCATAACAACAATAAATGAAGTCAATCATCTTCAATAACAATAACAACAACAACAACAACAACAATGGATATTGGAAAAAGCAGGCAATGCTCGTCAACATGTTGGCCCTTTCCATTATTGTTCTATTGTTGATGATTGAACAAGTCAACACTAAAGAAGTGGACATTTCGTCAAAGGATGAAACGCTAAAAGCCGAAAATGTAAAGAACTCCTTTTACATAATTTAAATATTTTCTTTTTTTTCTTTTTAGCTGGCTGCTAATGCTGAACTCAATTTTGATCATTTGCCTGCTCTAAGTAAAGAGGAAAGAGAGAAGGAAGAATCCGCGTCTAATATTCTGCCTGTATTACAATTAATTGCTTGGATTCTCTCAGTTATTTTTTGGATCAGTTGCTGCGTGTGTATTTTCTTCATTATTTATATTGTCGCCAGAGGGATGTTTAGTTCGTGAAAGAAACGAGGAAATCAAATGTATAGAAGAAAAGGCAAAAACAATAAATAGTAAATAAAAATATTAAAAATTTCCTCTGTATTTTCTATATATATACATTTATTGTTGTTATTTGTATATTGGGGATTTATTTGTAAATGAATTATAAATTAGTCAAAAGGTAATAAAATTGTGATATTAAAAATTAAAAGTGTAAGAGAATAACCGAGTAATAAGAAAATAGGTATAAATTGAAAAGAAAATGAACGTTATTTTGAAATAATTGATTAGCAATCTAAAGTTCAAAACAACCCCAAAAGTATAAATTAATAATTTAAATAGTTCTTAGCAATCCCAATGAAAAAGAAAAATAGCCAAACCTTTTTACTTTAAAAAAGCCAACTAACCCCTTGTCTAAGTCTTGTATTTAAATCTCCTTGAATCATTTGTACTTTTGCCAAAATTCGTTCAGTCTCTGAACGTTCATTAGAAGAGACAATTCTCTTTAAAAATTCAATTTCTTTTTCCTCCCCCAACTGTCCACCAATAAATTGTTCAATTTTTTCTTGTGTTATATTTGACATTTTTTAATCTAAATTTAATTTAAAATAAAAGAAATAAATTAAAAAAATAAATTAAAGGTAAAAGTACCCAAAAAAATAATTAAATTAAAAAAAATTTTTTTTAAAATTTATTAGGCATAAAAAATGAAAAAAAAAAACGATAAAGCTTCATCTTTCTTTTAACAAATTTATTTTTTTAAAATGAAACTTTAAAAAATTTATAAAACACTTAATTTTTATAATGTTCGAATTTTTCGGATTAATTCGAAAAAAAAATCAATTTAAAAAGTATTTAAAAAAAACAAAAAAAACTCTGTAAAATATCAATTATTTTGTTAAAAAAATAAAAGCTTTTTCTATTTAACGAATTCTAAAAAATTAAATTAAAATAAACTTTTTTATTTTTTCTTTTTTTCTTCCAAAGGTTTTATTCCCTTTAAAAAATTCACAGAATCAAAACGATGCCAAGTATCCAAAAATATATTCTCATAAAGTTCAAGTACAACTCCATATCCAAGTATACGTCTTCTATTTTCTCTTAAAGTAAATCGACATCCTTTCCCTTTAAATTTAAAATTTTTAAATAAATTAAAATTTAAAACAAACTAAATGGTAAATCATTCAAAAAAACAAAATAAGCATTTGTAAATTCCCCAGGCATTAAAAGATCGTTTTCAAAAAATACTCGACATCCTTTAACCCAAGTAGTACAAAAAGTAATGCCAGAAACACCTGAACGAATACCTTGTTTTCTGCCATTTTCGTGTTCGTTTAAAAGGTATAGTTTGACCTTTAAAAGAATTTTTTTTAAAGTTTTAGAAACAAATATATTTGTAAAAAAATTGAAAAATAAAAAAAACGTTTCAAAAATCGAAGAAAAAATTAAGTGATATTTATTTTTATTCCCCTTATTTTTTCTTTGCTTCCCCCCAGGAAAATTTTAAAAATAAAGGAAAATTATTCACGGTCATTAAAAAAAATAATAATTCCTTTGGGACCATTTTAAAAATAAATTTAAAATTCAATTTTGTAAAGCTTATTAAAATGTTTTTAGCCTTAAAAAATCTAAACCTGTACAATATTTGTTGTTTGAATACTTCCTGGAGTTCCTGCCCACATTCCCCTGTCTATACCCTCAATAATTAAATTTTTGCATAAAATTCCACATTGCTCTCCCGCTTTTACCTTAAGACAATTAAAATTAATTTAAATAAATTTAAAAAAACCTGATTAACTGGTTTATTAAATACTTGAATTTCATTAACTGAAACCTTTTGATAATGTTCAAATCCTTTAATTTCAATATTTTCCCCCTTCTTTAGACTTCCTCTTTCAACTGTTCCAATTAGAATTGAGCCTTGTCCAGGAATTTTTAATTTATTAGCTATTGGCATTAGAAATGGACTGTCCTAATAAAAAAAAAATTAATTTATTAATTAAAAGTAAAAAAGAATAAGTGTCTACAATCCCCAGAGAATTTTGGGGCGTTTACCAACTTAACCAAATAAACTCTAAAAAAAAATTTCTTTTGAGAACAAAACATAATTAAAAATTCAAAAATAAACGTTATATTTTTATACTTAAAATATTTATAATTTTTCCATAATAAAAAATTAAATGGAGAAAATAATTATCAAAAATTATAAAATTCTAGAAATGGGGAATTAATTTATTGACCTAAATTGAACCAAAAATATGACTTGTAAAAAAGCCAAAATACTCAAAAAATTCTTAAATTCCCAGTCCTAAGCCCAGACCCCTTCATAACTATCTAAAATTAACCTCTAAACGTGCCGGTGCCTTCAAAGAATCCAAAGCATTCAATAACTCCTCAATACATTTATTATCTTGTCCTTCCAATGCCATCAATGCAGAGCCATTAATTACTTTGGCAGAGTCACCTTCAATTAAAAAATTAAAATTAAGAAATCTTTAAAGAAATTACCATCAAAAGAATTAGCAGTTAACAATTCACGTGCTTCCAACTTTTTAAAAAATTAAAGAAATAAATTTTAAAATAAAACCTCAACCAATTCCAAATCATCTTTGTCAACAAGATCAGCTTTATTAATAAAAACTATAATTTCTTCTAAACCAATTTGTTTAGCTAACATTAAATGTTCTTTTGTTTGAGGCATTACACCGTCTGTTGCTGCTATTACTAGAATTGCTGCATCCATTTGGGAAGTACCGGATATCATATTTTTACTGAAAAATAAATTATTAAAAAAGATTTAAATTAAAAGTGGAAGGTTTAAAGTTAAAAAACACAATAAATTCTTAAAATAAATTTTAAAAAGGGCAAGTAGTTCGGAAACAAATAAAGGTCAAAACTTTGAATTAACTCAAAAATTGTTTTTGTATTGGTCTTCACAATGTAGCCTTTCACATATTAACTGAGATCCAACTAAAAAATTTTCGAATATCCAAGGTTTTTTCTAAGATCCGAATCTAAAGATAAGCGAGCCTTACTCCCCTCTAAACCTACTAAAGGATATAATTGAAAATTAAATTAAAAATCACACATAAAATCGCTATGTCCAGGACAGTCAATATGTGCATAATGCCTTTCATTAGTTTCTTAAAATAAAATTAAATAACCTAAAAAACAAAACAAAATCTAACCATATTCCAAGTTTGCAATGTTTATAGTAATTCCACGAGCACGTTCTTGAGGAGCTCTATCAATGTCATCATAACTAAAATTTTTAAAAATTAAATTAATAATAAAAGAAAACCTGACAAATTTCGCTCTTTTTTCTTTTGAAAGACCTGAAATTAATAAATTCAAAAAATAAAATTCAAAAGAACATTTTGTAATTGCTGAAGTTAAAGTAGTCTTTCCATGATCGACATGACCTATTGTGCCAACATTTAAATGAAGTTTGTTTGGTTTATTTTGAGTGGCTGCTAAACGAATATTGAATTATTTTAGTTTATATTTTATGAAGAAAACTAAACCCAAAAAGTCCATTTTTATTCACCTAATTTGTTCCTTTATTTTTCACATAGAAAAATAAAAAACAATTTGAATGAAAGGAAAAAATGTTAAAAAGAGTCAAGCTCTGAAAGCTAAAAACACCAAAGGTACTCAATTAAATGACTAAAAAATGTCAACTTTCCAAGTGTTTTGTTAACATTCCAAAAACAAAAAAAAATAAAAAAAATTAATTAAAGCAAAGCCAAGTATTCCCCTTACTTATTTTAAATAAATTAACCTTTTACATTCCTAGCTATTGAATAAAAATGTTCTAAAAATAAAATTGTTTAATTTTTAATTTAAAGAAATACAAACTTGAAGAATAATTAATTGTTTTGGAAAATAATAAAATTCTGGTCATTCCTTTCTTGTAAAATATTAAATATAGTTTATTATTAACAAAAAATTAAATTGAAAAGAACGAAAGTTTATTTAGAATTTTAAAGAAAAAAAACTAAATTGTGTGGAAAACAAAAAACCGAAAAATCCTACACTAGGTCAATAGAGTCTTAAGAGTCTCACTAATATCAAAATGTAAACTCAAAGAATTATTACAAAACGTAAGTCCTCTTTCCTTTAAAATTTCAATAAGGCTAAAGAAACGACTCCTTATGTTTTAAAAACTTTACAAGTCTAAAATGACAAACTAATTCTATTAAATTAATTATTTATTTACAATAATATAAGAAGGCAAATATACAAACAATACAAGACAATTATAGGCAATACATAATATTTATATTAGGAGAAAATTATTTTTTATTTATTATTAATGTTTTTGCCTCTTTTTCTAATATTTTCATTAGTTTGGAACTTCTGTTTTGTTCACTAATTCTTTGCGGCCCTGACGACGAAGTAGACGATAGCTCCAAAGCACGAAGAACAACAGAGGGCTCCCACCACAAATACGAAAAGGACAAACCCGGTAGCAGCCCTCTCAACCTGTCTTTTCTCCTCCGGTGTCAATTTATCATCATCTTGAGCCAGATGTTCAAGCTTTGGTTGAGCACTATCCGCCACCTTAAAAAGAAAGAGAGAAAAATGTTTAAATTAAAATTAAATTAAAAAATTCCTTACTTTTTCTCCCTTTGCAGTATCCTTTGAAGCTTCATCCTTCAAATCAACATTGATTTCCACTTCTTTTGTGTTGACTTGTTCAATCATCAACAATAGAACAATAATGGTAAGGGCCAACATGTTGACGAACATTGCCTGCTTTTTCCAATATCCATTGTTGTTGTTGTTGTTGTTGAAGATGATTGACTTCATTTATTGTTGTTATGAAGAGAAGAGAACAGAGAAGAAGAGAAAGGAAGGAAGAATTGTTTGTTGTGTTGATGTTGAATATAGATTTGTTTTGTTTATATTGGCTTTTATCGGAGCAGGACAATTTGCCGCAGAAAACTCGCCGCAGACGACTCGCCGCAGCCGATTCGCCGCAGGAAAACTCGCCGCAAAGACAATTCGCCGCAGGACAATTCGCCGCCCAATTAAATTGGCTAAAAGTTCCTTTTCAATTTTTTTAAACAAATAATTCAAAAATTCAATTTTATCACCAAAGTAAATATTAAACCTGTTCCTGGATTGTATCGGTCTTGTTGTAAACCTGATAGGCAGGTGGAATGACAAGCTGTTGAAGGTTAGCAGGTATTACAGGCGCAGCATTTATTTCACCTCTTATACGTTAAATCATCTTTAAAAAATTATATTCACTTCACTAGAAACTTAAGAAACCTTATTTGTGGACAATTTTGAAGGAACTTCAGCTAGTGCTGGAGAGCTTGTGTTTTGTAGTACAACAGCTCGAATCATTGCCTGAGCCTCCATTGTTTCAACAGCTCTTCGCTTCATACTAGTTTTTACTTCATGCGCTACAATACGAGCTGTAAAAATAAGTGTCATTTTACTTTTAAACAAAAATATCCCCAAGTTTTGTCTAATAATAAATGATTTATAGATACTTATACAAATTTAGTGAAAGAAAAATGATGCATTTATAATGCTGCGGACAGAACTTACGGACAATCGATACTGAAGAGATAAAATCCCATATTTGAAATTACAAACCTGGATTTTGCTCACAAGTATGCTGCGTAACCATTCGGATAAAGACATCCTCCAAATCTTCCAAATACGGCCTTTACATTTGTCACTTCCAGTCCTATATTCACATCTCCAAAATTTGACAGTTTCATTGGTATTTAACCTGTCAAAGACGTAGAGACGACCATCGTACTTTAATTTTCGCTTCCTCCTCTCAGTTTCAATTTCATTATGCAACATTTTCTACATAAAAGCAAAAAAATAAAAGGAATTAGATACAGAAAATAGGAGAAGAAGAATAATTTTCCTCTGTTTAAAATTATAAATAAGGGCGGCGAATTGTCCTGCGGCGAATTGTCCTTGCGGCGAGTTGTCCAGCGGCGAATCGGCTGCGGCGAGTTTTCTGCGGCGAATCGTCGTGTACCGGGCTTTTATATGTTTTTTTTCGGAACGGGCCATTTCCGTACCGCCATTTCCGTACCGCCACTTCCGTACCGCCATTTCCGTACGAGCCATTTCCGTACCTGCCCATTTCCGTACCGGGCCATTTCCGTACCGCCATTTCCGTACCAATGCAAAAAGGGGTCATTTCCGTACCAAACTATTTTTTTTGTAAATTTTCGTGCCAAAACCAAAATAAAAATTATTTATTTTTAAATTGTTGTTTTTCAGTGGAAATTTAATTATTTAAGAATGGAAAATCAGCAAATAAAATCAACACACAATAGAAAGAAGTTGGAGTATGAAGGATTTTTGTATGTATTCCATAAACTAAATGTTGATGATACAGTGAAGTTTTGGCGGTGTGAATTTCATCACACAATGGACATAAATTGCAAAGGGCGTGTTCATTCAACTCTTGATGATGAGGTAATTAAAACTGTGGGTGAACATACATGCAGACAGAGTGCAGTCAACGTCGTCGTAAAGAAAACAATTACTGGATTGAAGCGCCGAGCAGCAGAAACAATGGAAACGCCTGCAGCTATTCGAACACATGTCCTTCAAAATGTTCAAACACCTGTTTTGTGCGATATTCCAACAAAAAATGCAACAAAAAAGGTTTAAATTTAATAAGCTTTAATAAGTAAAAATTAAGTTGATAAAACGCGTGAGGCGTGAAATCGCTGCTCCACCACCTATTCCATTAAATATTGAAGAATTGAAAATTCCTGATGCCTACAAATACTACAAACGAACTGATGTAGATGAGGAATTATTTCTTTTAGCTGATTCGGGAATTTATACAGAAACAGGACGTAATGGTCAACAAAGGTTTATACATTGAATAAATTAATTTTAAAAATTAAATCCTATTTTATCTGTAGGATATTAATCTTTGGTCGTCATTCTTTTGGAACATGGGCAGCAGAAATGAAAAACATTTACGCCGACGGCACTTTTTCAATAACTCCTCCACTATTCTCTCAAGTATATGCATTAATGACGCGGTACTTGTTTTTCTATCATGTATATTATTGTATTTTTGTATAGTAGAGATAAATGGGTTTTCCCAATCCTTTATGTTTTGCTTTCATCAAAGACCTCAGCAACGTATGTGCGTATGTTCAATTTAATTAAAGGTATATGGCCAAATTTTGCACCGGAATCAGTATCGTTGGATTTTGAAGCAGGGGCGATAGGTATTTATAGGCTTAAAAAGTTACCTGACCTTATAGTGCTTTAGCAGCAGTAAAGACAGTATTTCCGACCTGCTCCATTCATCTGTGTCTATTTCATCTTGTGCGCAATATGAAGAAGAGAATCAATGAGCTTGGATTTACACAGGTCTTTTAGGCTTCAATTATATTAATTATACTCAATTTAGCGCTACAACACTGATGCTGACTTTTCTCAGAAGTGCAAGATGATCACCTCCATTGCATTTTTACCTATTGAAGACATCACGAAAGCTATTTATTCTCTTGAAACTATCTTACCAAATGAGTTGCAGCATGTTCTCGATTGGTTCATAAAATTGGTTTAATTCAATAATTTTATCTCAGGTTTCTTACAAGCTATACCGGGAGGCCCTTGTGGAATGGTGGTCGTACTCAAAGTTTATTTGCACCTGAAATGTGGAGTGTTCACCAACGTACAATTGAACAAAGAGATAGGACTAATAATTACGTGGAGTCAAACCACAGACGTCTACAAAACGCTTTCAAAGCTGCGAGGCCGACTATTTGGACCTTCATTAATACTTTACGACAAGAACAACGTCAAACTGATGCAAATTTTGCTTTATTTGTTTCTGGTCAAGATCCTCCGCCAAAAGCTAAACGTTATCGTGATGCAGATCGAAGAATCCTCACCCTAGTCAACCGTTACCTTGATGAGCAAAACCATAACCACGATCATCAATATATTAATCAAGATTTTAATCCTCAAAAAATTATTGAATTCCTCTCCGGTATTTCAAACAATTATCAAATGAACCCTTAGATTTTTTATGTGTTTTTTTCCAGAAAATTTTATAAAGTTAAATATTTACAAAATTATTTTTTAATTATAAAATAAGGTTTACAAGAGAAAAATTTACAAAAAAAATAGTTTGGTACGGAAATGACCCCTTTTTGCATTGGTACGGAAATGGCGGTACGGAAATGGCCCGGTACGGAAATGGGCAGGTACGGAAATGGCTCGTACGGAAATGGCGGTACGGAAGTGGCGGTACGGAAATGGCGGTACGGAAATGACCCCTACCGGTTTTTTTTAGAAAGATTACAGTAATTTATGACACTTCGTCACGGAAACTTTGTCGCCAGATTTTATATATTTAGTGTAATCGTTAATCAGTTCAATCTTTTGAGTTGAAATCGTTTAACAAAACTGGAAGAACATTGCGTTCTTTAATTAAAGGATGGATGAAATAACTCAATTAATGATGAAAGAGCTTTTAAAAGAAGACCAATTTAAGGTTTTGTTTTTATTTTTTTCTTTATAATTAATTTTTTAGAAATTATGGGCTGATCTTGCCGTTGAAATTGAAGAAAAATCTCAACCAAAACAGGTTTCTATAACGACTAAAAACATTTCTACACCCAATATACCTTCTTCTCATCAACTTTTTACCTCAAATTTTCGTTTAAATTCACCGAAAAATGACCAATTTTTTGCCAAAATTTGTAAGGAGGTTGCTGATGGACTTGAGTTGGTTATTAAAAATTTTTCTAGAGGAGGTTAGTTTGTCCAAAACAAAGTTAACAAGCTCCATATTTTTAGTTCATTTGGCCTATTTTTCGACAGACAAAACTGAAAAAGATTATTTTCGCCACGAGGCTTCCTCACTTTATTCAATCCAAGTTTTGTTGGAACGTTCAATCATTTCTAATAAATTTAATTCTGCTCAATTTGGATTAATAGCAAGGAGAATTATTAAAATGCAACAACTCTTTGGTATATATACTTCAACGTGTGTCTTTTCTTTGAATATTGATTTTCACAGGAGGGGGTGCAGGTTCGAACCCTGTCAGGAGCAGATAATTTTTAAACATTTTAAACCCCTTTAATTCACTCTTATAGTTTTTTTTATTTAACAAACAAGACCTTATAATGTGAGAAATTGTGTTTTTTTGGCATCTACACTTTATACAATACACACCAGATTTGTAGACTATGGCAAGGTTTTTGGACCTAATCGAAATGACAATGAGGAAAAAGTGTTGGAAAATGTTATTGAACTGTTTGGAAGGCTGGTCTGTAAACGACTTGAAAAGGTTTTTTAGATTTAATTAATGCATTTGTCATGGAAAATAGAAAAATGTTGCGTGGGGATTAGTTATTTTAAAAAGATTTTAAAAGAAAGGATGAGATGTAATCCACTAAACCATCCGACCAATAATCTTTTTCTTTTATTAGCTATGTTTAATTAATTTTTAAGATGCTCATCAATCTTTTAAATAAACAAAAAGTAACAACTGAAACTAGGCCCTTTGTAAATTACATAACAAATCAAATAGGCAATTCGAAACAAACTTTTTGTAGTTCTCAAATTTCCATTACTTGTATGTTTTTGACAAAATATTATTTTTAGAAGAATTTTTAGCTTATCAAGGCTGGTGCTCTATTCCCCGTCGGAAAGGTTTTCTTCTCTCGCCGGAGTTGGAATACACCAAAGCTAACTTTTCAGCAAGAAAACAAAGGTCAAATTCTGCAGGGATTACAAATCGACGACGATTAAATTGACCAAGTTTAAATTAAATTATTTTTTTTATTGTTCATAAAAGCATTTTATGAGGTTACGTATGTAAAATTTACCAAATTTTTTTGAAATTTCTTAATTTTAAGGGCCTTTTTAGATCAAAAAATAAAAAAGGTTTTATGATTCTTAGCTTCTTTTAAATTATACCAAAAAAATTCAAAATCCCTCCGTGTCCATTTCAGCATCTTTCTGTCGTCCCTGCATTGCTTCAGGAATCGGTGGTGGTATTGAAAGTGGAGTTATTAATGGCCTGTCATTGTCTTCTGTTTAAATTTAAAAATTATTTAACGGAAATTCAATTAAAAAAATAACCTGGCAAAACGAGTGCTAACATAACTGGATCATCAGCACGAGCATTTTTTGGGGTAAACCCTGCCTCTTGAAGAGTCTGTTTTTCGTCTAAAACCGCCCATTCTGTACGCTGTTCGTTTGGTGGAACTCGAAGTGATTGGTTTTTGGGAGGAACCTTTGAAAATAAAGATTTAAATAGGAAAGAATTGATTCAACGAAGATCTCTTCTAGTGAGCAGCCTCGTTAATCACTTAAAATTAACCTACTCCACTCGCTGATTTTTCAAGTTCAAAATTTGAAATTTTCAATTGAATTTAAGGAAATATTCCCCACAGCCAACATCCCCCATCTTAAACTATATTTAAAAAAGAAACCTTTAATAAAGCCTCGATAGCCTTTTTCAAATCAGCCGCAGTCCAATTCTCCCTAGCTTGTAACATTAAATGCTGCTTTCCTCTTCGGACTTCAAAATACAGTTCTTGAAACTGAAAAATGTTTTTAAAAAATAAAAAAATTAAATAACCATTTTGATGTGAAGTGAAAAATCTTCTAAAAGTTAAAATTTAAAATAAAAATTATTTAAAATAAATAAAATGGATAAAACAAAATTGTGAAAATAAAACAAATTTTCTATTATTTATTTGACAAAAATCAAAATAAAATAGCTAAAAATATCAAAAGAGATTGAATAAATTTTATAAAAGAGTTTAAAGGGATCAAATTAATTTTTCTTTAATTAAAAAAAAATATTTGTCATGAATAGAATAATCTGACCCCTAAAAAAACAAGGAGCTTACACATGTTTAAAATTTTAAAAAATTTATCAAAGCAAGAACTTCATTAATTTTATTACCAGCCAAAAGGAAAGGGAATGAACAAATTAGGCAACAGACAAAAAGTTAAGGACCCAAATGTTCGAGAAAATTTTACCCAATTTTTCGAGGGCCAAGAAACCAGTTTTTGTTATATTTTATTATTTTTAAAATAAAATTCTAACAATCTTTAAGTAATAAAAAATAGTAAAAAATTATAAATTTAATTGTTATTCACATTTAAAAAATCCTATGAACCACTAATCCAAAGAAATAATAAAATTTTCAATGGTAAACTCCTTCAAAAAATGTTTTCATTTAAACCAAAAAAATGAAAATGGAGTGTTAGGAAATGTCAAATAAATGAGCTCTAAACAACTCCCAAAAAACTATTTCCAAACCTTTTTAAATTTATTCTCTCATCATTTTAAAAAACTGTTCCCTCCGGCGGTTGTGAAAGTTTTTGATTTTCCTTTGCAGTCATTAAATGCCTTAGAAATTAATAAAATTATTTAAATAAATAAAAAAAACCTTCGAATATCTTCCAAAACAGTCTTTATTGAGTAAGAACTGTTCCATTGACGTAATGATGGAACTGTGCGTTTGTCCAACTGAAAAAATTAAAAATTGTTTAGTTTATGAGTTTAATATGATTTTATGAGTCCAAATAATTCAAAAAATCTGTTAAGTGTGTAAAACAAAGGTCTTATTAAATATTTTAATTTTTAAAATAAATGACCATAGAATACTTGTGTATTACCCAAAAAGTTCAATAGCTCCACAATTAAATAATAAAAAACTAGGTTAGTCAAGGAGTCTTGTACTACCTTATGTTTTCGACTACTGGACAAAATCCCCAAAAATTTCTTTCACAATCCCCTTTCAAATAATCAATTTAAAAATATACCAATCCATTTTGCTGGCTGACTCCATTCAAATTTATCTTTGTAGTAAAACGAACAATTGGCGGCTCTTTTGGATAATTTGGACCACATTCAACCCGTAAATTGTAAATTCTGCCCTCATACGGAGTCTAAAAAAGGCTTAAAAGCATTAAAGAAAAAAAACCCTGCTAGGCCCAATAATCATCCCAGTCCAACGAGTCAATTCCATATCGTCATCATCTTCTAATCCCCACGATATATTTCCATCTCCTTTGCCTTTTTGGCCATCTTCTAATTCTTCAAGAAGTCGAAAATTACGAGGAACTTCAACTGAAAATAATTTATCAAATTAATTTTTTTTTTGTTAGAAGAAAATAAACCTCCAGCCATAATTAAACAAAAGTTTTCAGAAAATATAAAAGCTAAAACAACTAAAAAATAATAAAATAGGTTAATAGCCTGATAAAACAAGAAAAAAAAAATAACAGTAAAAGATAAAAGAATTCAATTCTAAAAACAGGAAAAAATTAGGAACAAAGTGCCAGTGACCAAATGTGAAAAATTTAGAAACAAAATGCCAAATCTTTTAAAATAAGCAAATTATAAAAAAGGCTACTGTAATTAATTAAATTTTTCCTGGCTAAAAATGTTACCATTTATTAGAGAACATTATATTGGAGATTGGTTTTTCTAGTTCCAGACCTGTAAATCAATAAACCAATGCCGAGGATTTTAACAATATTAACATCTATAAAATAAATTTAAACAAAAAAATCAGTTTTAAAAACTAAATTAATTTTAAATATTTATATAAGGTCAAGAAATAAAAAAGAATACGAAACAAAACAAAATTACATGCCTTTTAAAAAACACAAACAGATAAAATACCCTACTAGTTTTATAATCACATTACAATAATATATAATTGTCTTATCTCAACCTTTAACTTTTTTCATATCATCCTTCGCATTCTTTGACGCCAAGTTCTTCGACCCCTTCAGCTCCGGCTTTTTCAATTTTGGGATTTTAGACATCTTTTTTCTGTCCTTTTCCGGAGCTTTTACTTCACCGTCCTCTTGAGTTTTGACTTCATTTTCCTCTCCTTTGCCTGCGATGACCGAAATTGTCTTTGAACGAACATCAGCTCCTTTATTTGCTTGGACAGGCTTAGCAAATTCTTCAAGCATAAGTGATGGAGAGTAACTTGATTGTGTTACTGACTTTGCAGTTGTTCCTTCAGTTGAGGTCGTCGCCAATTGAGAAACATGTGTTCGTTGTGTAGAAGTTGCAGCAGTACACGTACCCGCTGTAGAAGAAACTGCCTTTAAAATTTAATTTTAAAAAATTTAGAAGGAAATTTTTAAGAGCTAACCGATTTTGATCCTTCCAATTCTTCACGAAGTCTCTCTCTAAGCTCGATTGTGGCAGTCTCCTCCAACTCTTCTTTTTCACGTCTCCTCTGTCCAGTCTGTCGAGACTTCATATCAGACTCTTCTGACCTGCCACTATGTGTACCTAAAGCAGGATCAAGTATTTCCAGCTTATGCCTTCTAGAAGTTGAGTTTTTATTAGCAGAATTTTTCTTTTTGTTAGATGGTCCTACTCCATGAGAACGAATGCGAGAAGGCGAATCAGTCTTTCTTGAGTCCATCTTTACACTTCTCATTGAAGACTTTAAACTCAATTTTTGCGAAGAATCCATTTTCTTCTAAAATGAAAACAACAGTTTTATTTAAAAAAGAATGAACAAACCTTCTTCTTAAGACACTGAAAAACAATTGTCAATGAAGAGAATAACAGGAATGCGCCCCACGTTATGAAGAACAATAGCATCATTGATAGACAACGTTAAACAACAAGAACAGCAGAGATTATGAATAAAGAGCAGAATAATTAAAAAATAATTAAAAAGAAAACTTTTATAGTTTAAAATTTGCGCCGAAACGTCTAAGAGAAGAATTCTTTTTGTTTTTTACATTTTGTCAACTTCACTTTTTGCCAAATTACTTTTTTGCTAATATTTAGAATCTTTTACTGATCAGAGAATTTAAGTAAGGTTCTTGCCTAATTTTCTCTCGGTTACTCACTTGTTTTATTTTTGAATTTGAAATTATTTAAAATTTAATTATATTTTAATTTAAGCCTTTCTTATTTCTCGTCATTCTTTTAAATCTCATATTAAATTTCGAAACATGGCGCAAAGAAATCGTCAAGAATTTGATGAATTTTTAAAATTTTGTAAAAGTTTTGATACTTTACATAAACACTTTTTGCAATTTTTGATGCAACGGAGATGTATAGAGGTTTTATTTATTTATTTTAAATTATTCAATTGTTATTTAGGTTGCTCTAATTGGCCAAACATTTTTGGAATTTTACAAGAATGATGATTCTATTGAGACTGGAAGTATTTATTTTTTATTTTCCTGACTTTTGGTAAATTGACATTTTTTGTAAACTCGTCCTTTAATTTTTCTAACTTTTTTGGGCTTAAATCGTGGTTATTTTAGACTCTTGATTCAAATTAACTAAACTCTAGCTTTAAACCTAAGGAAAACTCGGGATGCCCAAAGATTTCGGAGCCTTGACTGTCGATACATGAAAGTCCAGGCAATGAGTTAGCCGATCTTTATTTCTTTTCCTATTTTCTTTCACATTTAAATTTTTTAATTAACTTTAAAATTTTCAGCTTTGGATAAAATAGATACTGATCAAAACAGACAAGTAATTAACGCCCTTCGAAAGGCTATAGACCCGATGATTCGTCGAATGGGACTTTATATTGTTCATATTGCTGATGAATATTCTCGAAATATGGAATATTGGGTTTTAGCTTCTGATTTAAATTATTCACCTCCTTTGTTGCAATCATCTTCCCTTCAAAAAGACGAAATTGCAATGTTTCATTTTTGGCTTAAATTAATGTTTTCAAAGTACAAAAATGACGAAGATGATGACAATGATTCAGCACTTGAAGATATTTTAACTAATGAAGAAATTAATGGAAATACAGGCGGGGAATTGAGTTTAGTTAATGCTTTTTTATTTGCAAAAAAGAAGGGATGGACAGCGGTTAGAGCTCAAAAATTAATTGATAAATTGTGGAAACAACAAAGATGGATAAGAGTTATGAAAGGGGATGCAGATATTAATCAAAGGTTTTTTTTTAATTATTTTTAACTGTCTTTCTTTGATATTCATTGATTAAGAAAAATCAGTTTTTGGGATTTTTTTGGCTATGAATTTTCCTTTGTTATTAATCGGATTAGGTTCTTTTACTAGTGGTCAGAATTTTTCGAAATCCTTTCGGGCCCTGACGATTTGTCGACTTGAACTAAACTAATTCTTGGTAAATGCTGAGACCAGATTTAAGGTTAAGAAAGGCCCATTGTCCCAGATTTATTCAGATTTTGTTGCTCTTTTAAAAATAAACTTTTAGCGCAAAGAAAAGAAAACCAAATAAATTAGGAGATGAACACTCAATTATTCGTCTTCATCCGTGTGCAATTGTAGAGATTGAACAACTTCTTTACCAGCTTAATGTTCCACAATGTATTTTATGCAAACGTCCTATTATTGTTAGCAGATTGTCTTTTACTTGTGAGGGTTGCAGATCTTGTTATCATGCCAATTGTATGCTCAGGTATTTTTTTAAAATTTTTGTGTTGATTGAAGGTCGGTAACATAACATTTATTTTATAATTTCCAGACAACTCGAGTTCCCAGCTGAGTGTTCCTGCGAAAATTGTGACCAAGTTTTAGATGAGGAAATTATTGATGATTTTCAATTCGATATAGACAACGAGTACATACCGCCCAAACGAGGTCAAATTAAAGTGAATAGAAGTGGATATAATGCTTCAAATAATGCTAGTAGTAATCAACCATTTCCTTTTTTGAGAGATAATTAAATAAAATATTCACCCAATTTTTATTGTAAAATTTTCAGTTAAAAGCCTGCAAGTTTTGTCCGCAAAAGCAAAATATTAAATTAATTTTATTTAATTTTCAACATTTTCTTTTATTTTTATTACATAAAATTGCAATAACTTAAAAATGACCTTTTCATTCTTTGTAAAAAGCAGCTAAACTAAACGAATAATTTAAGACGTATAGTTTCCTTATTTCTTTCAAAAATTAGCCTGGCGGCCATCCCAATTGACGTCCACCCAAAACGTGAAGATGAAGATGGAAAACGCTCTAGATTTAGAAAAATGTTTTTAGAATAATTAAAATCTAGTTTTACTTGACATCCGTTACGTCCATTGTTGATAACAATTCGATACCCATCGCTCAGTCCCTGCTCTTTTGCAACATTTTTTGCCGTCAACATAAGTTTGCCAAGCAAAGCTTCATTCTTTAGAATTGAGAAATATTAAATAAACTTTTTAATAAAATTAACTTGTGGTCCACAATCATCCATCGATGGAATCGGCTCCTTCGGAATAACCAAAAAATGTGTGGGCGCTTGGGGAGAAACGTCTTTGAAAGCGAGCACCTTTTAAAAATAAAATTGTTGTAAAACGATTATATAGAGAAAAAAGGAATTAATTAAGAAATATTAGCCTTGTCCTTTTAAAAGCTACGATTTTGGAAATTTTGGTATAGAAGACTTAAAATCCCAAAGCAAAAGGCAAGAGGGTCCAATAAAGTATAAAATTTATTTCAAGCCAAGTAAATATCCCCTACTAGGACTTTTTAAACTGCACTGGTTTTCACCCAATGTGTAACCAAAAAAACTTTTATATAAATAAAATTAACCTCATTATCTTCATAAATTATATTCGCTGGAATTTCCTTTCTGATAATCTTACCAAAGATTGTATCTGTTACATTACTAGGCGTCACTGCTGTCTGCGCCTTTGCAATTTCATCAGTCATTTTTGAGAATCCTTTCCTTTGTTGTTTCAATGGATTTATAAACAAACTAAATAAATTATAACGAGGTGCAAACATTAAAAAACAAAAAATAAATACGGGAATAGAATAAATAAAGTTAAAAAACTGAACAGGTAGAGTAGAAAACCCTGTGCCAATCTCCAAAAAATTTTTTGAGTTAGAAACTCATTTGAAACAAAACTTAAACGAAAAGAAAAAAACAGTTTATTATCGAACAAAAGAATGACAAGTGAAAATAAAATCATTCTTGACGTTAAAACCAACATTGTCACCAGGAACAGCTTCAGGAAGTGATTCGTGGTGCATTTCAACAGACTCAACTTCGGTAGAAATTCCTTGTGGAGCAAAGGTAACAACCATTCCAGGCTTGAGAATACCAGTCTCAACACGTCCAACAGGAACAGTTCCAATACCTAAAAAGATTATCAAAGCCATTTAAAGTAAAATAAAAAGTAAACCTCCAATTTTGTAAACGTCTTGAAGAGGGAGTCGAAGTGGCTTATCAGTAGGCCTACTTGGAGGAAGGATGGCGTCAAGAGCCTCCAACAATGTCTTTCCACTAGCATTTCCTTCCTTCCTCTCAATGTTCCATCCCTTGAACCATGGCATCCTGTCAGAGGGCTCGAGCAAACTTTTTTCAAGATTTTTGAATTTCAATCGAAATCTGTAAACTTCCTGTTTAAATTTTTGTTAAAATCTTTGACTTCCAATATGAAATCTGTAAATTTTAATTCAAGTCTTGAAAATTACTTAGCTATACTGTTAAGTTTATTGTCAAGAGCGTCAATTCTCGGCAAAACTATGCCCAACATTGAATAAAGTATTGCAATAACACCCAATAGAAAGATAAAAACATTAACAGGAGATGTCAAAATTGTAACAATAATTTCAAGCCATGCACGTGCATTTGACTAAAAGTTGCAAAATGTTTAGTATTAATAAAAACAAATCGATTTGATATGAAAAAGTCCGATCACATCCAAAACTTTTCTAATCCACAGTTGAAATTAAACACAAAAACCTGATTCTGTGTAGGATTATTTTGTATTCGCTGCTGAATTAAAAGTTCCAAATTATCCATTTTTTGGTTTAAAAGAATCAATTGTCGATTTATAGCTTCAAGTTGATCTTAAAAATTAATTATTTAAAAATATATTTAAAAACGTATTTTGCAATTGATGTATCTATTAAAAACATTTTTAAAAAACCTCTAATGTCCACATTCTGAGTTTGATGTTGCACAGGCAGTAAAGGAGCTCCAGGTGCCGCATCCCCTCCTACATTTTCTTCATTAATATGTTGTTTAAGCAGTGGAGGGTGTGCCCCATTTCCATCCCCATCGGGTATGGCAATACGTGCCTGCTCTCCTTTCCCAAACAATGATAAAAGACGACGCCTCAATCTACCTATATCTCCTTGCTGCATCAGGCCTAATCTAAAAGCTAAAAAAGAAAATTCAAGTGAAATTATTTTAAATAAAATAAGCCTTGCGATTAAAGTAATAAACTCATTCGAAACAAATAACAAGAAAAAACAGTTTATTATCGAACAACAGGAGAATAACAAGTGGAAATAAAAATGATTTTCAATTATTAATATCATTCATTCCACAATCTCATTAATTATTTCTTCTTGCCAGCAGCAGCTCCAGCCTTCTGGGCAGACTTGGTTACCTTTCCTCCAGCCTCAACCTTCTCAACTGCCTTGATTACACCAACAGCCACAGTCTGACGCATGTCACGAACAGCAAAACGTCCAAGTGGAGCATAGTCAGTGAAAGCCTCAACACACATCGGCTTGGTTGGAATTAAGTCAACAATACCTTAAAGTGAAGTTTAGACAAGAAAATTAGTTTAAAATTAAACCAGCATCTCCAGTCTTCAAAGCCTTTGGATTGTCCTCAACTTTTTTGCCAGTTCGACGATCAACCTTCTCCTTAAGTTCATTGAACTTACAAGCAATGTGGGCTGTATGGCAGTCCAAAACAGGAGTATAACCAGCAGCAATCTGTCCAGGATGGTTCATGATGATAACTAAAATGTTACAAATTAGCACCTCTGTTCACAACAAAAATTAACCTTGCGCAGTGAACTGCTTGGTTTCCTTTGCAGGATCATTCTTAGAATCAGATGTAACTGATCCACGACGAATATCTTTGACAGAAATGTTCTTCACGTTAAAACCAACATTGTCACCAGGAACAGCTTCAGGAAGTGATTCGTGGTGCATTTCAACAGATTTAACTTCAGTAGAAATTCCTTGAGGAGCAAAGGTAACAACCATTCCAGGCTTGAGAATACCAGTCTCAACACGTCCAACAGGAACAGTTCCAATACCTAAAAAGATTATCAAAGCCATTTAAAGTAAAATAAAAAGTAAACCTCCAATTTTGTAAACGTCTTGAAGAGGGAGTCGAAGTGGCTTATCAGTAGGCCTACTTGGAGGAAGGATGGCGTCAAGAGCCTCCAACAATGTCTTTCCACTAGCATTTCCTTCCTTCCTCTCAATGTTCCATCCTTTGAACCATGGCATCCTGTCAGAGGGCTCAAGCATGTTGTCACCATTGAATCCAGAAATAGGGACAAAAGCAACGGTTGCAGGGTTGTAACCAATCTTCTTAATAAAACTAGAAACTTCATTCTTGACTTCTTCAAAACGAGCTTCAGAGAAAGGTGGCTCAGTTGTGTCCATCTAAATTGAGTAAGAAAGGTAGCAAAGGAATTAAAAACCTTGTTACAGGCAACAATAAGTTGCTTGACTCCCAAAGTCTGAGCAAGAAGTGCGTGTTCACGAGTCTGACCATTCTTAGAAATTCCTGCTTCGAATTCACCAGTTCCACAAGCAACTACCAAAACAGCACAATCAGCTTGGGAAGTACCTGAATAAAAGGTAAAAGAACCAATGATCTCATAAGAAACCAGTAATCATGTTCTTAATGAAGTCACGATGTCCAGGAGCATCAATAATTGTAACATAGTACTTAGCAGTTTCGAACTTCCAAAGAGCAATGTCAATAGTGATACCACGTTCACGCTCTGCCTTCAACTTGTCCAACACCTTAATTAGAAATAAAAGTAATGTCTTAATAAAAGTAAATTACCCAGGCATATTTGAAAGATCCCTTTCCCATTTCCTGAGCTTCCTTTTCGAACTTCTCGATAGTTCTCTTATCGATTCCACCACATTTGTAAATTAAATGTCCAGTCGTCGTAGATTTACCAGAATCGACGTGACCAATAACCACAATGTTTATATGAATCTTTTCTTTTCCCATTTTTAACAATTTTTAATAATAATATACTGCTAAATTAAAATGAATCAAGTAAAAATCGGGTTTATGCAAATAAAAATCAAAAAGATTGTTACGAAACAATAATCCAAGCAAAAATTCGATAAAAAAATGTTATTAAAGAAAAACGGTAATGACAATCAATAAATAAACATAACGCCAAAAATCAATTATTTATTTTATTTAAATTAAACGATTTATTTTTTAGCGTCTATTTGCCTAATAAAAGTCAGCTGTAAAACATTCTTTTTGTTAACTTATTTAATGCATTTTTCTTCGAAAAATTTAATTAAATCTATAACTAATTTATTAGATTGCCGTGCTATTAAAGTGATATTCAAAGATGGTAATTATTTTACTGAATAAATTAAAAACATTTAAGGTTCAAATGGTGTTTTTCCTTATGTTTGGCTTCGAGATTGTTCCTTAGATGAAGATACTTATGTAATTTCTAATGCTATGAAGGTTTATTTTGAAAATTATTTATTTATTTTTAAATATTTTGTTAGGGTCGATTACATTTGATGAGAGATTTTGATGTTAATGTCAGACCAATTAAATATCGATTGGATTCTGATGAAAATTGTTTGCTTATAGAGTGGCCAGGAAATGTAAATAGCCGGTTTGTTTAATTATTTTTAATTTTTTAAATTTTTTTGGATTTCGGAGCAGACGAATCTTTAGTTTTTTCACCTATTTTAGTCACACAAAAAATTAGAAATTTGTATTATTTACCAGATATGAACAGCAATGGCTGCGCGATCATTGCCCGGGCAGCAACAATGTCAGAGAAAAAAGGCGAAAGATTTATCTTGGTCGTGAATGTATTTATTTATGGGAGGATAGAGCAGAAATTGAATATAGATTAAAACGCTTTTCACATCAATCGTTTTTAGAGGATGATAAAGTAAGAAGGGGAGAAATTAATTAGTTTGGAATCGGGTGGATTAGAAGTGGTTTTGGGGGGTTTTTTATTATTTTACTTCATGGTGGTAAAAGTGGTTTACCTAAAAAACAAGTTTTTCTTTTTCTTCAGACCCATTAGAGTAAAAATTTTCTTTTAATTACAAAAAATGGTCCTTGTCTAGGGAAAACTATTTTTTAAATAAATTGGAATTTAAACAAAATATTTGACCAAATTTTTTAATTTTTAGGTGTTGCATGATTTTTTAACGGCTGTTTGTATTGATGGAATAGCAGTCCTCAAAGGAGAGGAATATAATAAAAAATTAAGAAATGATGTTTTATGGAGTATTATTAATCGTATTGGATTGGTACAACCAACACATTTTGGGTATATTTAATTTTTTTTGTTATTTTCAATTTATCCATGGGATTTTTTTTTCGAATATAACAGAAAAGCTTGTCCCAAATTAATACATTGAATTAATGATCGGTTTGGATTTATATAAAAATTTGAATTTTTCTGAAGCATTTAGGTTCAGTTCCAACCATTTTTTGAACGTTCTGAATTTTTTAAGTTAAAAAATTTTTCTTTTATAAAAAAGCGAAACTTTTGGAGTTTGGCCAAAGCCAGATGCAAGTAATATGGCTTATGCAAACACTCAAGAATTACCCTACCACACGGACTTTCCATCTTTACAAGATCCTCCACAACTTCAAATGCTTCATATGTGCAAAATGGCTGAATGTGGTGGAGGGAAGTCTATGTTTGTTGATGGATTTTCTGTTGCTAAAAAGGTTTGGGAGAATTTGGTTAATTAAATTTTATTAATTTTTGGTGACTTAAAAATCTCTAAATTTTAACTTTAAAAAATTCTCAGATGTCTATTGAACATCCTGACCATTTTCAACTTCTTTGTTCCATCCCTTTAGAATTTATTGAAGAAGGATTTGATGTTCACAATGTCAAAGGGTTTGAAAACAAAGAAGAAAGGGTAGACTTTTCTATGGTGGCAAGGCATAAAACATTCAAGTTTGTTAATTAAAATTCTTTCGGCAGTTCCTGCCCATTTAAGTGCCAAAAATAGGTCCAAATTATCTGTCTAACTAGCTCTAAGGATTAAAAATACTAGAAAATGAAGAATATAATTCACTCATTAATGCATTTAGAATTAGGTTCCCACTCTATTTTTGGCACTGAAATGGGCATTTTCATTTTTTCACAGGACTGATGATTTAGGACGTGTAATACAAGTACAATTTGGGAATGTTATGCGAAGGTTTATTTTTTAATTGCTTTAAAATTTAATTTTCCTCCTTTTCTAAAAGTTGGTTTGTCGACATCGATGATCCTTTAATTATTCAAAAAGTTTATGATGCACTCAAATTATTCACAACGCTCTGTTATTTACCGGAAAATCAGCTTATTTTCCCACTTGAATCTGGTAAGAACTGACAGGTTTATTAAATAACTTCTAAAAGATCACCTCCAAAAGATCAACACTAATTTTTAACCTTGAAGGCGCTATATCCTCAAATAATTTTAATAAAAAGAGTAAACACTTTTTTGGGGCTCTCTTTTAATTTACACATTAATAGCCCTTATAAACGCCAATTAAATTAGGTGACACAGTTCTTTGGGCCAATACAAGATTATTGCATGCTCGCAGTTCCTACAAGTTAATTGGAATTCCAGAACGTGAGCGTTATATGCTTGGATGTTATTTTGGTTGGGATACTATTAAATCACGCATTCGCCTAATTAGAAGGCAACTAAAACTGCCCGAAGAACAGGAAATGCTTTGAGAGGAAACTGGAATAAATAAAAGAAATGCGTAATAACTTAATCAAATTAATTATATAATTTACTTTGTTAACGTTGCCGATGGTTTAGTGGTTAGCGTTGCTGACTCGTATTCTCAAGAAGCAGCCAGTAGGACAGGTTCGATTCCCTTGTGGGCCCATTAATGTTTTTTAATTAAATTAATTTATTTATTAACAAAATTTGACCTTTTTTAATCTTTTAGTTTTTTAAATAAATTTTTTATTACTCAAATATTATTTTAAAAATAAGGTATATTTTGTCAAACTCTTGTTTATCCCTATTTTAAGCTTTTCTGTACCACTCTCATGCAGCTTTTGGCCTTACACAACAGCTGTCTCTCTAACTCTTTTTCCTTAAAAGGAAAAGCCATAAGGGTTAGAAAATAATAATCGATTTTAAATGGCCAAACAACCCCTTTTATATATATAAGCATAAATTTGTGCTCCTTTTTTTTAAAGATTTATTTCCCTATTTTTAAGCCAAACAAGAATATTTACCTGTGTAAAATAAATTTTATTTTTAGAGAATTTTACACCTTTAGGAATTATTTAAATATTTTTATTTAAATAAATAATTTAAAGCAAAAAAAAAATTCTTTTTTAATTAAAATATTTTCTGTACTTTTTCTTAAAGGTGTAAGGGTTATTAAAAAAAAAAAAGAATAAAATTAATTGACACCAAAAACATTTTTTTGTAAATAAATCAAATAATAAAAAAAAAACAATTTGTCTCTCACAGATCTTTTTGAATATTACCTAAAAAACAATTTTTTTATGACCACCGATCTCTTTTTCTATAAAAATTATTTTTATTTATTTATTTTGACCTTCCTCTCCCCTCCTCCTTTTCTTTTAATTTTCTAATTAAATATTTCTTCTCTCTTCCGATAACTGGCCAACCGTAAAAAAAATTTATTTTTTCTTTGGCGCATATTTATTTATTTATTTTCTTTAAATCAATTCAAATTAAAGCTGATTTATAATAGAAAAAGAAGAATAAATTAATTAATTTAGAATATTATTCACAAAAATTAAAAAAAATATTTTTATTAGTTTTATTAAGTAAAAGAGGGTCAAAATGTGTTATTCTTTTTGTTATTTTTATGTACTTTAATTAATTAAAAAAATTAAAATTAAGAAAAAAAATTGTTTTTATTTATTAATAATTTTTTTTTTCTTACAGTTCTACTTACATTTTCCTTCTTTTTTAATTATTAAAAAAAAATATTTTTTTTTTACCTTTAATTTTATTTATTCATTATTTATCTCTCTATTTTTTAAAATTATTTCTAATTATTCTTCCTCTTAAAATTTTAATTAAATTCTTTAGCTGGACCAAATGTCTAAAATTCGTTCAACTGTCGAAATGTCCTTTACCCTTTTTAAAAATTCTTCCAATTTCCTTAATTAATTAAAGTACTTTTTCTTTCAATTTTTAGGTGTTATCTATTCACAGTAGCAATAACAACAAACAAAAAATTTAACAAAATAAATGGTGTTAAAAATATTAATGATAATCTTTAAATTTTTTTCTTTTTTTTACAAGTGCTTATACTGCAAAAAAAAATAAAAAAAAATTAAAAATTATTTTTTCTCGTTTTTATTTACATAATCCTCTTTAAAAATACTTTCCTTTCATTCAATTGTACAAAAATATTTTTTCATTTTTAAAAATTTTTCTTTTTAAATTATTTAAAAAATTGCCTTTCTATTAGAATAAAAATTTTTTTTTTCAAATTTCCCTTAAAATTAAATTTCTTTTTTTTTCTAATTAAATATTTCACTTGATTTAATTTAAATTGATTTTAAAAAATTGATTTTAAAATAAAAATTCAACAAAATGAAGAGGAAAATTAGTAAAAAAATTTTATAATTAAATTTTAAATTTACAAAAAAATTACAATTTAAAAAAAATACTCTCTACTTGTTTTCGCGCAACCTAGCTTTTTTTCCTTTTCTTTTGTTCCCTCTTACAATTTATTTCTTTTCTTTCTCTTTTTTTGTTATTTTTATTTATTACATTTTCACATGTATTATTACTCTTTCATCTGGCAAAAGAACGCAAACATTCTTTCAATTGTTTTTTTCTTTTTCAATAATATTTTCTTTTTCTTCTTTATTTCTCTGCTCTAACATAAAATTTAATTCTCTAACCATTTGCTGGATTATTTTTCCGGAAGAGAAAAAAAAAAAAAGTACGTAAAAACCGGAAAAGATTTAAAGTGTATGACTTCAATCAATTCAAATTATTTTTTCTTTTTTTCTCTAAACCTTACTATTTCCTCTTCTTACACTTTTTTTTTTATTTCAAAAACAAACAAATAAATAACTTTTGAAATCTTTTTTGTTCACATTTTTTTAAACACTTTTCTTTTAACTTTTTATTTTTTTTTAACAGTTCAAAAAAAATATTTCTACTTAAAAAAAATAAATATTTATTATTAATTAATTTATCATTTTTATTTAATTATTTTATATAAATATTTGAATGCAAAAAAAGAACAAAACTTCAAGAAAAAATACAAAAACAAAGAAGGAAAACGATAAAAAGGTTTAATTTTTTTTTTA